>JASAOP010002655.1:0-46858 GCA_030849055.1 Crithidia thermophila
CGCCAGTGCCGCACAACGGAGGAGGAGCGCTCCAGTGTGAAGATCGCCAGCGCGCAGCTGCGCAAAGGGTTCGCGGAGGCCACGCCGTACATTCGTGTGCGCTACATGCTGATGCTGCTCTACATTCGCATGCTGGGCTACCCGACTGAGTTTGGGCACATGGAGGTGCTGAAGCTGCTTTCCCAGCAGGACTTCTCCGGCGTGCGCATTGGGTATCTGGCGTTGCAGCTGCTCTTTAGCGAGGGCGACGAGGTGCTGACGCTGGTGGAGAACCGCATGATTGCTCACCTCAGCATCAGCGGGTCACGGCGCGGCGTGTCCTACGAGCAGCTGTGTCTCGTGGGGTGCTGCTTGAATGCGGCGGCGAACATCGCGAGCGAGGACATGTGCCGCGATCTGCTCGACTCCGTCTTGCGTCTCTTTCACAACTGCCCCTACCAACTGCGCAGCAAGGCTGCCCTGGCAGCGCTGCGGGTGGTGCGCAAGGCACCCGACCAGGCCGGCTACATCCTCGAGCACTGCACCGACCTGTTCGACAACAGCGGCGAGTCGCTGATGTGCGTGCTCACCTTGGTCATCGAGTGTCTGCAGACGGAGGCAGGGGCGACTATGATCGGGCAGTTCCGCAAGCACGCCATGAGCGCCGTGCGTGCCTTGAAGGGTCTCGTGTTGTCCTCCCGCATCACCGACGAGGACGTGGGCGGCATCACGGATCCGTTCCTGCAGATTAAGCTGCTGCACTTCATGCGCATCATCGGCACCGACAGCGAGGTCACCTCCGAGGCCCTTAACGACGTGCTGGCGCAGGTGATCACGAACACCGACGCCACGCGCAACGTCGGCAGCGCCGTTCTGTACGAGTGCGTGCGCACCATCAACGCGATTGAGAGCGATGAGGGGCTGCGGACGCTCGCCGTCAACACGATCAGCCGCTTCCTCTCCTCGGTGAAGGACAACAACATCCGCTTTGTCGCGCTGGAGACGCTGCTGACGTACGCGGGCAAGGACTTCGACGCCGTGGTGCAGCACCAGACGACCATCCTCGAGTGCCTGCGCGACCCTGACCTGACGATTCGCCGCCGCGCGCTGGACCTGACGGTGACGCTGATTACCGTCAACAACGTGCGCCTGCTCGTGCCGGACCTCATCACGTACATGACGCTGTGCACGGAGGAGATGAAGGGCGACGTGGCGCGGCACATCTGCGACGTCATCGAGACCCACTTCCCCACCGACGAGTGGCGCGTCGACTTCTCGATTCGGCTGCTGAAGGTGGCGAAGCAGTACGCGCCGATGGAGTTTGCGCGTCGCCTCATCGCGGTGCTGTCGAACCAGTCGGATGAAGTCAAGACGCGCGCCGTGCAGTCGCTCTGGGAGGAGGCGTCGTTTCCCTTCGACGCCCTCCACCAATCCCGCAAGGCCTTTCTGATGGTGGCGCTGTGGTGCATCGGCGAGTACGTTGACCTGCTGCTCGGCTCCGTCAAGGGCCTCAAGGGCACGGACGTCGCAACGTGCCTGAGCGACATCACGACGAACACGAACTACACGATCATCAAGCAGTACGGGCTGACGGCGCTGATGAAGGTCGGGACCAAGTGCCCGGAGGCGCGGGGTGAGGCGCTGGGGAACTTCCAGATCATGATGACCAGCATGGACTGCGAGCTGCAGCAGCGTGCCAGCGAGTACACGACGCTGCTCTCTGACTTCACGCAGGAGGCGATCTTCAGCTTCAACCGCATGCCGGCCATCTGCCCCAAGACGGAGGCGGTGAAGCCGGTGGAGGTGGTGTCGCTGACGCAGGAGCAGCTGCACCAGGAAACGGCCAACACCCTCGACGACCTGTTCAACTTCGAGGGGGCGAGCAAGCCGGCGCCGTCCAGTGCTGACGCGAGCAGCCAAGCCCCGGCCTCGCCTTTAGCGGTGCCGGGGTCACCAGACAGCATCAGCGGGTTGCCGAAACAACAGCAGCAACAGCCACCACAGCAGGGCAAGCAGGCGTCCAACGCGTTCGACGAGCTTTTCGGCGGCAGCCCGAATTCGGCGTCCGGCTCGCCGCTGATGGGCGGCGCGACGTCCTCGAACCCAACCTCGCCCATGAACACGAATAGCGTGACGGGGGTGACGGTGTGCACCTGCAGCGACTTCAAAGTGCTCCTCTCTGGTCGGATGGACGGCACGCAGATCCTGGCGGACCTTGTCCTCCAGTCCCACCTGAGCACATCGATGGAGCAGCTCAGCTTTAGCGTGGCAGTGCTGCGAGTGTGCACGGTGGAGGTGGCGCCGCTCCCCAGCACCGTAGTGCCATTTGGCACGGCAACGCAGCAGGTCAAGGTCGACAACTCGCAGAACACGGCGCACCCACGCACGCTGACCCTCCGTGTGAAGGTCTCGTACGTTGTCAACGGCGAGAGCCGGGAGCAGGCCTTCCAAGTGTCCCAGGAGATGTAGTCCTCTGACAGGCGAACGAAAAACTACTCTGTTTTTTTCTTTCTGCGTGTACCTCTACTCTGTTGCTGCTAAACAATCGCGGGCTTTGATGGCGTTTTGCGAGAAATGGCTGTGATATTTTGCGATCCCGCAAAGTCAAAGTTGACAAGGTGAAAGAATCTTCTCTCTATGAGTTTCTTCTTTATAATTGATTATGCTGTCATCGGTGCCGTGGACTGAATTCTTCTTCTAATTTTGTGTTAATCGCTTCTTCGCGTTTATTTTCTCTTTTATGTTCTGATTGCTTTTTTCTTTTTCTCCTCTGTTGAGTGTGTATTGGTCAGGACTGCCGGTCCAGTGTATCGTATTTGCGAGCAGTAGTGATTTTTTTTTTCTGAGTCTGAAGGCCATTTGGCACCCCCTTTTCTTTTTACGTTTTGTCCAACAAATTAGACAAATTCAAAAACTTTATTATTTTTAGTCTAACAATTCTGCTTCGTTGAGCAGACTTGTAATAGCGCCGTCACTAGCATTGGTACCGTGTACTTTTTTTATGCGTGCGGTCTCCGATCAGTGTCGTGAACAATTGAGGAGAAGGGAAAAACACGAAAGTCGGTAGGGGCAGCGCAAAATCATTCCTCTTTGTTTTCAAATGCTTTTTGAGTCTTTTTTGCGCGGTTTCATAGACATCTTTTGCATTAAATGCCGATATGTGCTTCTCTTTGTTTTTCTGGAAACCTCGAACTCTCCCCTATTTCTGTCTACGCTCTCTCACTATCGCCTTTTAATCCGCCACCACGTGCACACATTCAAACACTTGCAATGTAAGTTACGCACTCGTCTTCAACTTTTTTCCGCGCCTTTATTCGCTGTCTTCATAGCAGCTGCTTAGCACTCAAGACAACTTCCCAAAAAAAAAAAAACTTCCAATCCAGTTACACTGCAACCATGTCTCAGGAGGAGCAGACCAAGGCCACGGAGGAGTACGACTACGACCGCGAGCTCTACCGCTGCCCCATCTCGTGGCCCATCTCGTCCGACAAGCCGAAGATGACCAAGAAGGTGTACTCCCTCATCAAGAAGTCCGTCACGGCGAACAAGAAGAAGGGCATCGTGAAGGGCATCAAGGACGTCACCAAGGCGATCCGCAAGGGCCAGAAGGGCATCCTCGTGCTCGGCGCCGACGCCTCCCCGTACGACGTGGTGTCGCACTTCCCCGTTATGGCGGAGGAGGCGAAGATTCCGTACGTGTGGGTGCCGTCCCGCCAGGACCTCGGCACGGCCACGCAGTGCAAGCGTGCCACGTCCGTGGTGCTGCTGAAGGTCAACGAGGAGCTCAAGTCCAGCTACGACAAGATCGTTCTCGCCATTGAGGACCTCAACGCCGAGGAGTAAAATGAGTGCTCGTGTCAGGCAGAGGATGCGTGAGGTTGCGGAGCTGAACGTACAGTTTTTATGGCATGAGAGGAAAGAAGAAAAGTCTTTGTGCACCACAAAGACATGTGTTTCCTCTTGCTTATAAACCGCAGTTCTCTCCTCGACTGAATAATGTTTGTTTTAGTCTTTTTTGTGTGTGTCTATGTTCCTAAGTGGAGCAGGTGAGTAGCGCGTTTAAAAAAAAAAATCGGGCGACGAAAGGAGGTATTTTAGTGCTACGGAGGTGTGTTCGGTACAAAGTGCACTGCCGACACTAACTTGAAGTCGTTTTTTTTTTTTTGCTCCGGGTTGAGGTATACGCGCGTTTGTTTGCCTTTTATTTTTGGCGTTTTGGTAATACACGGTTCAGTCACAAGCACATCCCTGCAGTGTTTTTCAGCTCTCTGCATTCGGTGATTGTGTCAATGTAACTGTCTGTCTCTTTTTCTTCCACTTAATACTGCGGATTAATTGACCATTTAAGATATTGTAAATCAAGAAAAAAGAGAGTAGAGAAAGTATTGGATGTTGCCTGGTGGCAGCATGTATCTACAAAATGTTGTAATGATGGAGTGCATATCCAGGATCTGTGACGTGGGTCCATCATAGGTCACTTAAAGGTATTAAAATACGCACTTCTTATCCAGGAAAGTATCAATGACGTTTATGATTCATTATCTTTGACTGCAGTCTGCTTTGCGAAAACAGTTTCGTTATTATGTGGGGACGTGAGTCAGAGCACTTCTTGTGTGTGTCGCTACAAATCTGTCTGAACAAGTTGATGAATTACATACGATGCTCTTCGCTTTACAAACGCGGTTGTTTCGCACCTCAGAGAGTGTTCTACTTTTTCTCTGGTTCTGGTTTCCTCCTCCTCCTTTTTCTCGCCTGCAGTTGTGTTTTCTGCGGCGCACAGGTAGGCTCGTTGATCCCTTTTTATTTTTTTGCCTGTGTGTGTTTGTAGAACTGCGTTTTGATAGAAAGCAAACATTATTGCAGAGTTTTTTTTTTGTCCGTCGATACCGAAACAATTAAGGATGGAGTCGTTGCTGACTGTGAGTGCGGCGGCGCACCGTCTGTGGTACGTCGACGGTGACGTTGTTAAAGTTCGGTGCACCCTTACGTGCACACCAGGAGCCACCGCGGACGCACGACGGGACGTCGTCCCCCTGCCCGCCGTTACTACGCAGAACTACTTTTCCGTTGACACGTCAGAGGCCGAGCCGCGCGAGATGGACGTCCGCGTTGTGTCGCTGACAGCCGAGTTGGGCGGTGTGGCGGAGCTGGACGCGAGCGTGATGAAAGTTATCCAATGGCCCGGGGCAACAAAGGACCCGCAGCCGCGGGCCAGCAGCCGTCCTGGCGGTGCCAACTCCAAGGTTCTCTACACCCTCTACAGCTCCGGCAAGAGGACGGTGCAGGAGGACGTCTGCATGCGCCGGCATCAGTGCACTGCGCTGGAGTTCACCTTCCGCCTGCCAGAGGGGTGTCCGCCCACCTTCAAAGGCAAAGCCGTGGACTACCGTCATGGCGTTACTGTGACGGCGACGTGGCAGAACGCGCGCGGCGGTGTGGCCAGCGCCGCCGTCCCGCGCGTGTGCCGCGTGCGCGTACCCCTGCTCGTCTTCAACGGTGTCGCGAGCATCGCCCAGCTGCCGCTGCTGTCGCTATTCCCACTTCCGGCAGAGGCGATGTTGGTGAAGGAGGCGTTTCAGTTTCAGGTGGCGCCGCTGCCCTCCGTGCCCACGCCGTCCATCGCCGGCCCGCTCGAGGATGTTGTGCTCCCGCAGGACGGGCAGCTGCGGACCTCGCTGACGGTGCGCCACAACGCGAAGAGCACGATGCAAAACGCCATGGCGGCGGAGCGGCAGTCGCAGTCGTTTTTGATGCCCTGCGACGGCGTAAACATTTTGCAGGTGCAGCTGCGCTCCTCGTGCGTCGCGCTGGGCGGCTTCCTGCACGGCTCCTTCACCGTCTGCGACAGCGGCGCCGACAATAACGTGCGCAGCGTGGCGGATCGCCATCGCGACGCAGAGTCGCCGGTGCCGGTCAACGTCACGGCCTCACTGGAACTGCTGGAGTGTGTGACACCCGAATGGGCCCTCACGTCCGACGAGGACAGCATGCGCGACACGAAGGCGCAGGGCATTGAGAACTTTGTGTGCCTCCACAAGCGTGTGATCGACCACGCTCACTTCACCTTGCTCGACACGCCATCGGTGCCGTTCGAGTTTTCACTGCCGATCGGACTCGTCCCTGCCACCACCATCACCGACGTCACGACCTTTCTGTGGCAGCTGCGCATCGTGCTGACGGCGGTGACCCGCAAGTCGCTCGCCAAGACAGCCTCGCCAGACGTGGACCGCCTCGGGCCGCTTCTTGAGCCCGTCGCGGGTGTGTTTCCCCTCCTCGTCGTCCCGCCACCCGTGCCCGCAAAGGGCCGCCAGGGAGGGGAGTGGTAGGCTGCATCTTGTAGCATACTACGGGAGAGGTAAACATGCTGCAAAAAAAAAAAAGCGAAGTCTCCATATTTGCTTCTTGACGACTTTTTAACCGCGATGAAAACCAGAAAGTGACGCGCTTACGTTTGCCATATGGTTGGCACTTCTACATGCCGTTTTGCGCACGCGCACAATTGTTCTTCTTTGCTGCTCATTACATTTGTTTCTCGCTTTTGCATTTGCTGTTTTTTTTTTTGGTACTGTACAGTTTGCATCAAAAGAACTAAAAAATAACGAATCAAGTAGATTAAATGGAAAAGCTGCTTTGTTGGTTCTTCAATCGGCTTCTAAAACAAATATGTTTGACTTTTTATACTGCGTGTGAGTCGATGTTTGTGCACTGCTTTTCTTTAAAGACGGATATCGGCAAAGAAAATTGATGCGTGTTCAGGCTAACAACAAAAGACAGTGTTATATACTATTTTCAACACCAATAGCGGTGCTATGCAAATTATAGAAGGCAACGCAATCGATCACACACACTCTCTCTCTTCCACGGTTCGACACACATCTGAAATACTGACTTTGTTTGTTTACATCTCTGAAGGTGTGTGACCGTGCTTTAGCGTACGTGAAATTATTTTATCCTAGGTCCTGTTTTCTTTTCAGTTATTTCTTTTATTCAGGCAGCTATGTTTCTGTCGCTGAAGGACTTACAAGGCTGCTCCGGAGAAGGCACGGCGTCTCTGCACGCCATCTCCAAAAGCAACAAAACCGTGGCTCTGCTGCGAGAGCCGGCCATGGCAACCCTGCCCTTTTCTCCTGCCTCGTACACAGACACCGCACTAACATCCGTCGAGACAGTGGAGCCCTACCTGGCAAACAGCGCTTCTCTGCCCGAGCCGGTATTCTCTATGTGTGCCCGCGTGACGTTTTCAGTGGCGCCTACCCTTGCCCGGCACGCACTGCTAATGCGGAACGTCGAAAGCGGCGCCGCTGTCACGCATCTCTTGACCTCGACGCCATCCGACATCGACGCCGCGCTGAAGAAGGCGGAAGAAACACCAGACCTTTGGCGAGCCGCGCGGTCTGCGAAAAATGTGGACGTGCACGTTTTTCTCATGAGTGAGTCCGCCGTGCCGTCTACCATGTCGAGCAGCCTGAATGATCTGCCGCTGGCGGCAGCGCCGCATCAGGATAGCGGCGTCACTGTTCGCGTGTTGCTGGGCAACTCGACAACGGAGCTTGTTGCAGGATTGCAGAGTCTCTTTTCCTCTCTGCTCAACGGTGACGGGGCGTTGCTCTCGGGGACGGAGGTGTGCTGGCCTCCGCAGCTGCCCTTCCCCGTCAACGTGCACACGCGCGACGCTGCCCGCCGCAAGACCGAACACGCCGCGTTGCTGCTGCCTAACAAGCCGCTGCTGCACCATCAGAACGCCCTTCAGCAGTGGGAGACGCTCGACGACCTGCGCCGGCAGCGACCATCCAACAGCGCGCCGAATTTCCGTGCTGGCGAAGCGTGGGAGCGGCACCTGGTCACCAACCCGCACACCGAACTGCCAGCCACCTCGGCACCCTCCCTGCCTGGAGCGGAGACGCTGCTGACGAGTGGCTCCTACGACTACTACCACTACCGCGTGGACGGCTTCCGCGACGACGGGTGGGGCTGCGCGTATCGCAGCCTGCAGACGGTGCTGTCGTGGTTCCAGCATGAAGGCCACATGACGGCCCCGGTGCCCTCGTTGCGCCGCATTCAAGAGATCCTGTACGCCACCGACCCCGACAAGGCGAACAAAAAAAACTTTGTCGGCTCGTGCGACTGGATCGGGAGTTTTGAGATTATGCTGGTGCTGCAGCACTACATGCCCGGTCTGGACTGCACCATTCGGCGGCTGGAGAGTGGGAAGGATCTTGACAGTGATCCGTCTGTGCAACTGCTGCTAAGCGAGCACTTCCGGCACCCGCACGCCGCACCGGTTATGATTGGCGGCAGCAGCTACGCGCACACGATCCTCGGCATTCACGTCAACGTGAACACGATGGAGGCGCGCTACCTGGTGCTGGACCCGCACTACTCTGCCAACCCGACGCAGCTGAAGACAGCCATCAAGAAAGGCTTTGTGGGGTGGAAGGAGGCGTCCAAGTTCTTCGAGGCTGGCAGCTGGTACAACTTGTGTGTCCCGCGCACTGACCTCTACGATCCGCGCTGAAAGAAAAAAAGAAGGAAACGATATTCCATTTTCCTCTATTTTTATTTCTTGTGATATTTTTTCGTGGTATACTGCATGTTTTGGACAATTAAAAAGCATTATTAAGCTCTTCAACACAAAGGCAAAAGTCAAAAAAAAAATGGACAAAGTCACAAGGGACTAACATTTATAATCATCTTTTACGTTGCACCCTTATGTTCCCAAATTAAACGGGAGAATACTATTTTTTTTCTCACCATGACACATCATGTTCTCCGCACACTCTTCGGTGGCTATGAAGGGGAAAGCAAAAGTTATTTATTCTCTTCCTCTCTCTCTCTTTTTCCTATTCTTCCGCTTATCTCTTCACTATCAAACTGCTGATCGTTCTCTGACACGCGCCTTGAAAACACTTTAATAATTCTATTGTTGCAAACACACAACACACACGCTCACAAACATAGAGAGAAGTCGATTCTTCTTGTGTACGTATCTTTTCTTTTTCTCCCCCTTTCCTCTCGTCGTATACATCAATCATGCTGCGCCGTGTTGCCGCCAAGTCTGGCATGATGGCCGCTGCCCCGCTGGTGGCGAGCTCTCGCGCCTACAACATGTTCGTCTTCAAGAACCCCGAGCGTCGCCCGCAGCTGTCGGCGGAGGAGCGCGCCAAGGTGAAGATCAACTACGCTGAGTGGCCGGAGGAGTTCCGCGACTACGACCCTGAGGACCCGTACAAGAACTCGCCCGAGATCATCGAGGGCCTGAGCAGCTGGAACCTCTTCCTGTGGGGCGTGGAGGCGGCCTTCATCTACCAGTTCTACGAGCTGGTCTTCCCCAAGGGCATTTAAGGAATGAGTAGAACTGTCAGCAGCTGGTCGAAGACGTTAGCTTTCTCTCTCTCTCCCTCTTCCTTCTTTTCTCTTTTCCGAGGCTTGCACGTGGAACAACGATGTTGAAGAATGGGCACCGGTATTTTCCTTATCCAAACTTTCTTCCCTTTCGACGTGTCTTTTTTACGCATGTGTTCGGGAGAGAGAGAGATAAAAAGTAGAGTTGTGTAAGAGAAAGCTAAACTACTGTGCTTTTGCACAGTGAAGGAATGACAAAACGCAAGGTTCAGCTGCATGTCACTACGAATGGGCAAGGAGACGCGGAAAAGGCGAACCTGATATTTAACATTTGAAGCAGCTTTTGCGACGTCCACGTCACATCCTTTCTCTGGTTTCTTCTTTCTTCATTCGACTGTGCGTGCTGCAAGAAACACCTTTTTCACGTCTTCCTTTTTCTTCCCAACGCGTGATTTTGTGCCGATAGTGTTGTTCTTCACTTTTTATCTCTTTGTTAAACTTGCCGTACCGTATAGTAGTTAGTAGGAATAATATTGTCGAAAATGAAAAAAAAAAAGACTTTGCGCCTTTCATATCAGGGAACTGGGTGGTGATGTAGCATTTTTTTTTTAAAGGTGGAAACGAAATGTAGCTGTGCTGCTCGACTCTCTTCAACAGGGTGGCCGTTGACCATCACTGTTAGTCGTGAAGGTGCACACGTTTGCGAGATGGATAGAATTGGGATAATAATCACATTCAATGAGGCAGTGCTTCTGCAAAACAGGGATTAAGTGTTGAGGCGAGTCCGTTTGTACAATGTGACCAGGAGAAAGATGTAGACGGTGTTCATCGGTATGATATTGATGTTGTGTGAGCTTTACAATCCATCTATATAATCTCTCTTCATCTCTCTCCTCTCCAAATTTGAATCTTATTTTGTTTTTTCCCCTTTCCTTCCAAGGAGGGTTTTTTTTAGAAATATCAGTGTGAATTAACAGCTCTTTTTTTCCCCTAGTATTACCTTTGGTGTTGCGATGCTTCGTCTTGCGCGTTCCGTCTCGCAGCAGCCTGTGCTGCGCCAGCTTGCCCGATTCTCATCTTTCCCGCTAGTGTCACTCAAAAGCGGGCCTTCTCTCCAACTGCGCCATTATCGCTACACAAAATTGTGCTTGTCACCGTCAAGTTCTTCAAAGAAATCATCGAGGGGGCTTGCTGCCTCGGCATCCTCTGAGGCACCAGCTTCTTCCTCGGCGCATGGCAATTCATCTAACACATCTTCTCTATCAGCATCGTCGTCATCGTCAAAGAATTCGAGCCAAGCCCCACCCGAAAAGCCAGACGACACACCAGAAGCTGCCTCCTCGACACCGGAGTCTGCGGCGGAGAGCGCAGCGCAGACGTCCTCTGCAGCCCCCGCAGCTGCTGACCCGCGCACCGCCATCCCGCAGGTTCTCTCACCAAGCGAGAGCCCTCTGCGCCGCCTCTTCGCCTCGTGGCAGCAGGGCGTGGTGGCGAGCATCGGCGCGGTGATGGGGATCGGCTTTCTGCTGTACTTCCTTTACACACCAGTGAAGGAGGACACGGTGCACCACACCGCCGTGGTCGCGTCTGAGGCGCTGGCGGATGCGCGGCTCAAGACGCAGGCTGTGCAGCTGTCGAAGGATGTTGTGCTGGAGGTGCTGCGTGACCCGAAATCGCTGGACGCCGCCGTCGACGTCGTGACGGAGCTGCTGGCGCGTGAGGAGACGAAGATCGCCGTCTCCTCGCTGCTGCAGTCGCTGTTCGAGGACCACTACACGCAGGAAGTGACCAAAAAGTTTGTGTTGCAGGTCGTGCAGGACCCGTGGATCCAGGATCAACTGCAAGGCATCACGGAGGAGCAGGTGCGGAAGCTGCTGCGCAACTCCGACGTCAAGTCGGCGCTGTCCGACTTCCTGCTCCAGTCGGCGGTGGATTCGCTGGAGAAGCCGCAGTTTCATTACGAGGTTGCGCGCGCCATCCGCCAATCGGCCGCGTCGGTCGTCAACTTCTGGTGGAACTAAAAAAAGAATTTATTATTGCCGGTTTGTGAAGGCATTTTTCGTTACCTGATTGACATTTGTATCCTACTTTTCACTGTTGGCAAGTAAAGACCGCTTTCGTTTAATTGTTATAACGGCATTATTCTCTTTCTTTCTGTATTCGTTTCCTGACTTAGTGATTGGCCATTTTTCACCGCTCTCGGATTTCCTTTCCATGACTACCATTTTCTTGATGAAAAACACTTGCTATCGAATTTGAAAAAAGGAAATATCGAAGAAAATCCATATGTGGTGCGAGTTTATAAAAGGAAACGACTATGCAAACATCGGTGTACCATGACATACTTCAGGTCTATTATTTCGAAAGTGATACACGTAAGATTCAATGAAGCGCTGTTTTATTGACGCTCTTTTTTGTCACAAGCGGAAGGAAAAAAAAAAGCGTCACTGTTACTCGAAGTGACAGCTGTGTGCATCAGAAAAGAAGCGTTTTTTTTTTTTTTTACGAAGCCTCTTTGATAAATCTGCTGTTTGTAAATCACGCATTTTACTCTGTCCGTTCTCTTTCATCTCTAACACCAGTTTTCTTTTTTCGTCTCCCTTGTTTGCCAGATTGGTGTGGTTTTCTCGGCGTTGCTTGTGATACACTTCAACTGCTCGCTGCCACTTTGATTCTGTTTGGATCAGTATTCTCTCTCCGTGCGCGTTCTTGAGTGCAGTTTTGTCGCCAAACAAGTACAAACAAAACAAAATAGGTGACACAGACATGACCGCTCCCGTCTCGTCGACGCCAATTGTGGCGGACCTTCACCGCCAGTTCGTGCACAAGCTGGACGAGAACACGCAGTGGAAAGCCCAACACCTCAAGATGAACGGTGTGTACTGGGGCCTGAACGCGCTCGTGCTCCTCGACCGTCTCGACTACAACCGCGACGAGGTGCTTGACTTTGTTGTATCGTGCCGCAACGAAGACGGCGGCTTTGGCGGTAACACGGACATGGACTCCAATTTGCTCTACACCATGTCCGCCGTGCAGCTGCTCTGCATGTTTGACGGTCTCAGCCGCGTCGACGTCGAACACACGGCACGCTGGATCGCCTCTATGCAGCTCCCCGACGGCTCCTTCCAGGGTGATGAGTGGGGCGAGGTGGACACGCGCTTCTCCTACATCGCACTGAACTGTCTCCGCCTGCTCGGACGCTGCGACCTCATCGACGTCGAGGCAGCCGTGACGTACGTGCTGAGCTGCCAGAACTGGGACGGCGGGTTCGGCGTGTCACCGGGGGCCGAGAGCCATGCCGGGCAGATCTTCTGCTGCGTCGGTGCGCTGTGCCTGGCGAACGCGCTGGACCGCATCGACGGCGACCGCGTGGCTGCGTGGCTGGCGATGCGACAACTGCCCTCCGGCGGTCTGAACGGCCGCCCGGAGAAGAAGGCGGATGTGTGCTACAGCTGGTGGGTCATCTCATCCCTGTCCGCGCTCGGGCGAACGCACTGGATCGACAAGGAGGCGCTCTTTGGCTACATTTTGAGCTGCCAGGATACGCAGGACGGCGGCTTCTCTGACAAGCCAGGCAATCAAGCGGATGTGTACCACACGTTCTTTGGCCTTTGCGGGCTCAGTCTGCTGGGCTACAAAGGCTATTCACTGGCGCCGATCAACCCAGTCTACGCGCTCTCGTACGACGTCCTAGAGCGTCTGAAGATCCCTAGCGAGTTCGGCTCTCGTGTGGGACTATGAATTTTTTTGTACGTTATTATTATCGGAGATCGTTGCAAACAGTTTTAAAGAAGGAACAGCTCTGTTTTTGTGAAACACAGATTTGTTTTAATTGTTTGTTTGCTGCATTGCTAAACGAAAAATAGAATTGTTAACTGTCATTCCTCGCTATATGAGTGTGGTCAGTATTCTCTCTTCACAAACCTTTTTACGCTCTAGCTGGCAGAGCAGAAGGGGAGAGCGATGCGAGCTATGATCACAAAACAAAACCACTTTTTCGACGCTCCTGCAAGACTGTAGTACGTTATTCTAAACGACAACGAGTAGATCTCTGCAATCGTTACACTTCAATGCAGTATCTCCATTTTTTTTTTCCCACACTGGTATTTGTTCTTCGTACCCCCCTTCCATTGCTATTTCTTGATGCTTCTCCAAACGCTCTCTCTCTCTCTCTCTTTAGTCTTGTTGTGCTGACGCAATTGTTGTTTATCCGCTAATAGAGATTTTTTCTACCTATTTGTATATTTGCGTAGTAGCGGTTAGAAGCTCTTGTTATTCTGTCCTTTTTATTTTGTTTCATGTGGCTAGCTCGTCGTGGGTGGATTGCGTGTGCCAAGCGCACCGTGTTGTCCTCGCAGGCGAGTTCGCAGGTGACCCCGCTTCGCTGCTGTGCCACCACCACTTCCTCCTCCGCTTTCACTTCTTCGCAGCAACGAGCAACCACGTTGCAGGGACCGGTGAGTTTGGCCTACACATGCCGCCTGCTGGACTCCATCTGTACGGCAAACCAGCCGCTCCCTGTCAAGCGGAAGCGTGTTCGTGGCGCCATCCGGAAAATGGAGAGTGACATTGTCAGCAGCTTTGCCGCGGCGAGTGCGGCGCTGGCCCCCGAGGAGAAGCAGGACTTTATGCGCCAGTGGCTGCGGTCGTTGTCGGGGAGCGTGGCCTACCTCCCTCGACAAGACCTCGCAGCGGTGACGGAGGGCAACGAGGCGGAGCGCTACTCCGCCCGCTCCCCGCGCCGCACCCGCCGCACTGCCGCTGGCGACGACGAGGCGTGGTCTGGTGCGTCTCCTTTCTTTGATCTGCAGACGAACGACGTACTGTGCCTGTGCCTGCGAGAGTGTGCCATGTCCACCGCAGCGGAGACCAACCCTGCCGCCATGCTGGAGCTGCTGCGGTTTGCGGTGGAGTTGGAGCTGGGCGATGTGGAGGTGCTGCAGCACATGGTGCACGCCTTGACGATTGCGGTGAAGCGTTGCAAGGTGCCGGCGCCACCACTGGATCGTCTCCTGTGTGTGCTGCCTAGCGCCACGCTCAGCCCGCGGGAGAGCCTCCTCGTGCTGTCGGCACTGCACCGCATCCCGAACGTGCACGCTGGCGACGTGGTGGCCTCCGTCTCGCGCAGGGCCGCAGCGCAGGTGCCGGCCTACACCGTGAAGGACGTCATTTTCGGTTTGGAGGTCGCGGCGCTGCTGGCCGGGTGCAATGAGACGTACGTGTCAGCCGTGCTGGACCGTGCTGGTGTGCTGGCTCCCTCCCTGACGCCCCGGCAGCTTGGGTCTGTGTGCAAGTACGTTGCCTTGCTGAACCCTACACGACGACAGAACACGCTGGCCTACTCGTGCGGGGCGGAGCTGCGGCATCTGCTGCCGTTGCTGGTGGAGCGCACGGAGCAGCTGTTGGGCCAATTTCACCTGCGCGACTCTCGCAACGTGCTGCGGTGTTTCCGCGAGCACAAGGTGCGGCATTCCCTCATCTTCTCCCGCCTGACCCCATTGGCAGAGGACAATTAGATTGTCTCTCGCCTAAGTGTAAAGACGAAGGTCAAAGAAGTTCAGAAACGGCCTCCGCATTGTAACTGTGTCTCTACTACGGAATTGACCTTTTTTTTTTTTTACAGAGCTTTAAAATGACTCTAATAAAACATTTTTAACCTCACACTATCGACCAGAAATAGCTGGTCTTGTCTTCCAGCACCATGTGCGTTTGGTTGTGCGCCTCGCTGAAAAGCAGGCAAATGCAGCTTTGGCGTTTCTTTTTCTCCCCCTCACTATTTGTTCTTCGGCGCGTCCTCCTTCTTTCGTTTTATTTCCTTCCTTGAAAACCTTTACAGACCAGAAACATCTTTCACTAAGATAGAGCTCCACAGGCGTTTTTTGCACACACACACACTAGTTACCTCTCTGTAAGCTTGACGGCGTAGCCCATGAGTCGTCTGCCGTCGGCGTCGGTGTCTCAAGAGGAGCCCGACGCTCTCCTCGCGCGGCTGCAGGACAACTACACGCGACAGAAACGTCTTGTCGCGGCGCAGAAGCGGAAGCAGGCGGACATCGAGCTGCAGGCCGCCGCTGCCTACTATAGCGATCTGCCCATCACCCTTGAGCTCCTGTCCGACAAAACTGCCGGACTCTTCACCGAGCTGGAGCGCCTCATCGAGACGCAGCAGGAGTGCAGCTCCACCGCGAGCAAAGAGGTGCTGTTGCTGCAGCGCATCCGCACCGCCGTCAACCGCGAGCTGCGGCAGTCCATGTCCTACATCGAGGAGGGCTACCACTCCGGCTTTGAGAAGCTCCTGCGTCAAAACCGCGTGGGCGAGCGGCGGGAGTCGCTGCTCGGCGCTCCTGCACCACTGACCAGTGCACCCGTGCCGCCGACCTCCCCAGCGGCCGCACCGGAGGCCCGCAGCGCCGCCGCCCCGCCTTCCTCAGCTGGAGTGTCTCATGCGGCATCCCTCAGTGTGCAGGAGGCGCTTTCCGAGCACCTCAGCCTCACAGCGGAGGCCCTGGCAGTACTGCTGCAGTGCGAGACGGTGCGCGTGTATCTCTACGACGCGCACGACAACCTGCGGTGTGCCGCACAGTTCCCCTACCGGGCTGGCCGCGCCGACCCTGCGCAGTCCAACTCGCTGGCGCTCATGACAGTGCGTGAGCTTCACCAGACGGTGTGCCACGACCGTCTCGCCGTGAACGGGACTCTGCGCGACCTTGGCAGCTCACCGAGCTCCGCGGCAACACCAACAAGTTCCGCACCGGGCCGAGGTGTGAGTGGTGTCGAGGACGTGCAGACCTGCCTGATGTTTCCCATTGTGGCCTCGCACGGCGTCGGCAAGGCGTACGGCATGCTCCACGCCGTCAACAAGCGGTTTCCCGTTCGCGTGCACTCAAAAGACAGCGGCAGCGTCGAGGCGCCTGTGCGCGGTTTCAGTGTGCAGGACGAAGTGCTCATGGCGAATGCAGCGCACCTGCTCGGCGCAACGCTCAGCCGCTACCCAGCAGACGCCTTCACAAACTCTGCCGTGGGGGAGTCCATTCGCCGCCGCGCGCACCCGAACGATCCGACGGTGTGCAGCCTCTCGGCGCATCTTCTGCCCGCCCTGCACGATCCCATCGAGGAGGCAGCGGAGGTGGGGCAGGAGGCACTGAATCGTGCGCTGCCGACACTTGTCTATCGAGCACCGGTGGACACCGTCTACGGCACCCGCATCGCCGACGACGCAAAGCGACGCCGCGCCGCCACGCCGCAGGACGGCGAGGAGGGCAACACCACCGTCTCGACCGTGGCCTTCCGCCTGCGCTGCATGAACGA
Organism: Crithidia thermophila; assembly: GCA_030849055.1. Classification (NCBI taxonomy): domain Eukaryota; phylum Euglenozoa; class Kinetoplastea; order Trypanosomatida; family Trypanosomatidae; genus Crithidia; species Crithidia thermophila. Next base: position 16,630 of record JASAOP010002655.1, read on the forward strand.
ACTGTGGGCCAGCAGCCGCGACGACAACGCGTCGCTGCATCGACAGTACCGCGAGCTGGAGGCGGAGGCGCAGGAGGCACGGCTGCTGCTGCGTAACGTGCTCGACGGCGTCGCCACGGCGCGCTGCATGCCCATCCCCGACGACGTCGCGCGCTACCTGCAGACGCTGGAGGTGTACGGGCGGAGTGGGCGAAATGAGCGGATGGCCGCCTTCGTGTCCGACACGATGCTGACCGTCTCGCAAAACAGAGGCGTTAACGGCGCAACAACGCTGCAGAGCTCGAGCGAGGAGACACCCGTGTCGGAGGGGCCAAGCACTGTTAGACTCACCGACCTCGAGCTGCGCCGCCTGCAGCACGACCACGCTCGGCTGAACACGGTGACGGTGTCCGCGCTGCACTACGACGGGCCGGACGGGGTGCCGTCCTACACCTCCAATCCTGCGCAGAAGCGGGAGCAGATTCGCTTCATCGATGAGCTGCGGCGCAACGGCACGACAAATGGCGGGGCAGCGCAGACAACACCCGGGCAGCGTCGAGGACGGAAAGCCGGCGATGGCGGAGACACGCTGACCTCCTCCGGCAAGCTGGGTGCATCGAACTCCCTGCCGCGACTCGCGGGGCCGCTTCGTTCCTCTGCTAAAGAAAGCTACCCTTTTCAGCGTCCGTTCAAGTTAACCTGAGTGGAAGGAAACTGGTGAGCAATGTGCAACAGTTTGTTGTCGCATCGCTAAACAAGGGTTGACATTGCAAGCAGAAAAGTTTCACCCTTCCATCGTGATTGACAAAGACGTCTTACATTTGCTTATGTAAATAGTGGCTGCCCGAATAAAACACCATTTTTTTTTCCTGCTCATTGAGTTTAGTACCGCAAGTTTTCTGTGCGTGCAGATGTACAGTAAAACTCAATAGTTGGCGAGGTTGCCACTGTAAATCAGTTTTGTTATCCTTTTTGTTCTTTGCACTTTCTTTGAAAAATATTTTAAACGACTTCCGTATGTTACATCAACAACTAAAAATAAAAAATGATTGTTGCCTTTCGAAAAGGCACGGTGAAAGAGAGCTGGAAAATGCCGTTTTCATTTTTTTATATAGCGTCGTAGCAAGAGTGAAGCTGCTATTTGTATGTGCTTCTAAGTGGAGATTTCAAGCACTTTTGGTGCAGCAAAACATGAATGCTTTTAGCGCTGCTAAGTTTTCGTTCTTTCGTATTTGCGCTGTGTACCCGCTGCCTGCCTCCGTTTCTTTTTTTATCTTTCTGTTGATTACTTGAAGAGAATCTTCTCGTTGTTTCTTACTTCGAATTTGAGATACGCCACCTACCTGAGCGTATAGAAAACTAGTTGCTTAACTGGCCTTACCTTCCAAAGCATTTTCACTTTACAGATTTGTTTTCCAAAACATACCTCTCTGTCACTGAGTTATCTAGCTGGTACGCAGTTTTGCTTGCCTAGAGCAGCGTGTAGAAATAAGAAAACAAATTCATTAAGATCAGCGACGCTGTACAGCTTTTTTTTTGCGTCTCTTTCGTGCTGAAGCAGCAGTGTCGGGTTGACTTTCTCTATACAGCTTCAAACCCACGGCGCGCTTGCCTCTCGGATAGTCGCACATCCTAACGTACTAGCTGCCCAACTGTTCTGTGTTCTCCTTCTTCTTTTTTGTTGGGGTGTGACACCCGAACTTTACAGTAAAGCTTGTGCGTGTGTCTCTCCACCAGCAGTTGCTTCACAGATTAGCACGAGCAGCGTTTCGCCATCATCAGTGTACTTTTTAAAAATTAATTTCACTTTAGTTTGTTTTTTATTTTCGTACGTACCAATTTAATCATGCGGTCTGGTTTTGTAGGTATCTACAACCAGGGTAGCACCTGCTACCTCAACTCGGTTATCCAGGCCCTCTACCACCTGCCCGCTTTCCGCACGCAAGTGTACAATCTGCCCAACGTGGAGAAGGACGCCGTCTCGCTGGCGCTGCGGGACATCTTCGCCCAGCTCGAGCTGCGCAACCGCAGCATCACGACGACGGACTTGACCAAGGCGTTTGGGTGGTCGGCGCAGGAGGCGGCGGTGCAGCACGACGTGCACGAGCTCATGCAGCAGCTCTTCGACAGCCTCGAGACGGCGCTGAAGGACACGCCGCACAAGAATATGATCCGCGACATGTTTGGCGGGCTCATGATTTACCGCTCGAAAGCCGTCGACGGCGCCGACTACCTCTCGGACCGCCTGGAGGACTTCTACGACGTGGAGCTGGTCGTGAAGGACAAGGCGAACATGGAGGAGTCGCTGCAGCAGTTTGCGTCTGGCGAGAAGATCGAAGGCGTCTCGGTGGAGCTGACGCCGGGTGCCGCGCCAACGTCGCATACCATCGAGCGCAGTCAGCACTTCCTCGACTGCCCCAAGGTGCTGCTCATTCACCCGAACCGGGTTGCCTTCGACATGGAGACGTACGAGCTCGTGACGCTGCGCAACGTGTGGAGCTTTGAGCCGACGGTGTCTCTCACCAGCTTCCTCGTCGACGAGAAGACGCTGCAGCTGGACAAGGAGAGCAAGGAGAAGATGGCAAAGATCACCCACCGCACCCACCTCGGTGCCAACTACACGCTGCGCTCCATCCTGACCCACGCCGGCGACGCCAACATCGGCCACTACTACGTGTACGTCAACTTCGATGGCGAGTGGGTGCGCTTCAACGACGAGATCGTCGAGGCCGCCACGGAGGAGGACGTGCGCAAGTCGGCCTTTGGTGGCCAGTCGATCCAGTCGCGCTACCGTCTCTTCGACAACGAGCGCGCCTCGCTGCTGCTCTACGTCAACGACGACGTGAAGGCGGAGATGCTGCAGGAGACGCCGCCGCCGCAGTCCATCCTCGACCTCGGCCGCTTCATCGAGGACGAGCGCACGCGGACGCTTGAGACGCGCAAGTTCAACTACTACCTCTGCGACGCGAAGCTTGTCGACGTCTTTGACGGCGTGGACGGGGCGGTGGAGCGGCAGCTGCGACACATCTCCGTGCGTGTGCCACAGGGCAAAGCGTCCGGGCCGTTTCTTACCGCCGCCCTCGCCGAGGAGCTGAAGGTGGACGCGGCGCAGATCCGCCTCTACTACCGCCACCGCTACCAGTTCTGCGCCTGGGCGACGGTGGAGTCGGTGCGCAACCCGTATGAGACGTCGTACCCGCAGCTCTACGTCGACATCGTGCCCCCAGGCAGTGCGGCGGACGGCGACGACGGCAGCGGTGACGACTCCTTCGTTGTGTTCCTGCGCAGAGTGGACGCCGGCGCCGGTGTTGACGCGCCAGTGCAGATCCTTCGCTCTCTCTTGGACCTGAAAAAGGCGCTGCCCCTGCACTGCCACCTCTTCAGCTACCACAAGTCGATGCCACCCCCGCGCGCCCTCACCTCCTTTGACGAGATCGTGTCCGGTGCCAATTTGCTGTGCTGCACCCATGAGCACGCGGAGGCGATGGTGAGCAACTTTGTGCAGGACCGCCTGCTCATCAAGACGCGCGTCTTCCTCTACGATGACTACACCGGTGAGGAAAAAGAGGTACTGTGGCTGCGGACGGACGAAGCAACGCCGTACAGCAAGCTGCAGCACCTTCTGTACAAGGAACTGAACAACTCCAAGGGACGCCTGCCAAAGGCAACATCGACGAACCACATTGCCTTCTTCAAGGCGGACGGCAAAACCAGCTACGCCTTCGCGATGCCGGTGGCGGAGGGCTACGTGATCCAGCGCTCGACGTACGAGATGACGCTGGCAGACCTCTGGGGCCGCGGAGAGCGTGCCCACACGCTGGTGATGACGATTCTGCCGCTGCCGCTGCCGGAGATCGACCTGTCCACGCGCGTGCTGCTGAACAACGGGTACAAGAGCATGCCGCACGTGTACCTGCCCCTCGACGCGGAGACGGTGACCTTCCGCACGCTGCTGGAGCTCGCGGTGCAGCAGCTGGGCCCGCAGATGAGCGACGGCATCCTCTCCAAGCTCACCGACCAGCTTGCCGGGAAGTCGAAGGCGGTGCGGCTGCTGTGGGTGATTCGCGGTGAAGTGCGCGATCTCGTCGAGGACGAAGACCAGGAGGTGCGCCTCGTGCGGCACGGGAACCTTGTGCTGGACCGGCTCTCCCCGACCCTGCCCGGGTACGCGCGCGTCGAGGTGCTCTTCTGCCGCCGCCGCTCTGGGGAGCGCTTCTTCGGTTTGCCCACCAACATTGCCGTCAACGCCGACATGACGGAGGCGGGCGACGTGGTGCTGCGCCGCATCGTCAAGAAGCTCTCCTACCCGGACGTTGAAGACGCGATGAAGAAGTGGATTCTGTGCGTCATGAACACCGAAACGCGCAAGACGCGCACCGCCAGCAAGAAGGAGGTGCTGGCAGATCTTGTGAAGGATGTAGGTGGGGCGCCGTTTGTGTTTGTGGTGGACCGGCCGGTGATGATGCAGCTGGATGGCATGGATGAGGAGGATCGGCACCAGGACTCTATCGTCATCAAATCCACCTCCAAGACAGATCTCTCTGCGCTGTAGCCTCAGCTTGCGTCACGCAGTTAGAAGCGCCTCTTTGTTTTTGTATTCCTGCTTTACAGTTGTTGCTTTTCTATCATGAGTGTGGAACACTTCGTTGAATAATTTGTTCTCGTTGAAGGCCAACAATTTGCTTGTTGATTTGTATCGTCTCCAGGTGCCGACAAACTACTGCTATTGCCATAAGCTTTATCCTTTTTTTTTCGTTGATTTTATGGCTCCTGTTGTGCTGCTTTCGTCGTCGACAGAGTAAAATGGGGTTTTAATGCCTTAATATTGCTGCTGTTGTTCAGATGCTTCTACAAATATTCTCTTTTTGTTGCCGCCTACGGCGCTTAATCGTGCTTTATTGTTATTGTTGTTGTTGTTTTCTTTTTTGAAGGGTTTTGAGCTTCATTTACTTCTGTATAGTACGGCTTCTGGAACTCCTGTAAATTTTTTTTCTACCAGCTGAAAAAAAAAAAGGAGGTTCTGACATGGAAGTTGGTTGACTTATTAGTATGGCGAAAACATATGTTAGTATTACTATGTTTTTTTTTTTTTTGCGTATCCTCGAGGCGTTCCCACAGAAAATTTCTTGTCTGTTCAATGGTTGATCTCCATCTGAGTTTTGAGAACGAGTTCACAAGCTCTTTGTTTCGGGTGCGATGTGCAGCGGCGCTTTTGTAATATACGTTGTTATGTTTTTTTCCTCTCTGTGATGCAGACGGGACGACAAATAGGGTTTGATTATTATTATATATCCCGCGAGGTTTGAGATTTTCCACTGTGTTCTCTCATACAAGTTGTGTCCATTGGAAATGGACGCAGGTTGCTTCTGTACACTATTTTCTTTTCTTTACTTTATACAAGGTGGACCGGAATACGGCGCACTGATCAAATACAAAACGCGCTTAACTCCACACGCACACAAAAAAGAGTAAATTTTTCCCCCGTCCTCCTGTTTTTTTTTTCTGTTGACTCTGTTTATCTTTACCTTTCCCTAAGTCTTTCATTTCACCCTGTGCGACATAAGTAAAGCATAAAACGCAACATCGGTGTTCTGTAAAGATTGGCGAGAGTGTTTATGATGCTGCTGTGTTGTTGCTGAAAACGAGTGGAAGGAGCAACAAGGAACCACTTCACACGGTTTGCAAAGAGAAAACGGCTTATTGCTCTCTTTGAGGTAAAGTGCACACGAGCGAACCGGGCTCACTCTACGTATGCTTTGTAATGGTTGCAATGAATAGCGCGCCTGCAAAATGCAACTAAATTNATTTCCCTTCGCCTTTTTTCTGGTAATTGACCTTACAACTCTCTTGGCCATCGCTGTTTGTAAAACGGCATTTACTTGCCTTGAGACTTCTGTTTAGAGCTGAGAGCATCGAAGGTTTACTGCATACTTCAGAAAACGTTTCGATATTTGCAACAACAAAAAAAGTACCACATACTTTAGCGCTACGGTTGTGATTAAAAAAAAAAAACGGTATCAGCGTAACAAGAAAGTGAGAAAAATATCTTTTTTTTTATTTTAGAGCTTTTGCTTCTTAGCGTTCTGTAGAATGCCTCCCAAATCGAAAGCACCAGAAGTGAAGCCGCTGTCTAAGAAGGCTCAGGCGCTGCAAGATGCTGTGGACCAGGCGAACAGCGACGCTCAGCAAATCTACAAGCAGCATGAGCAGCTGCGTGTCAAGGCGGACCAAGTCGAGAAGGTTCAGCGCGAGAACCTCTACCTCGACGAAACCGTCGCACGCGCGCGCCTCAAGGAGGAACGCCAGCACTACCGCAGCCTTGTCGCCGCTCTGAAGCAGGAGGAACAGCTGGCCTATGCGACCTACGCGAAGCACAGTGAGTGGGAGCGCATCTCCGCCGCGTCGCGGCTGCCCGATGTGCACAGCCAGGCGGACATCAACGCGTTCCTCGCGATGTGGCGCAGCCGTCAAGCCGCCGCGGACACGTACGTGCCCGAGACGACAATTATTTCCTCCAGTGCCGCCGACGCAACGGGTGAGCGCAAACTGATGTTTCTCCGCGGAGAGCAGCGGCTGCCGCCGACGAAGCGCCGCGACGAGGTGCGGGAGGAGCTGCTGCAGTGCTACGACGCCTACGAGCTGGCGGAGAAGATGAAGGAGGCGCAGGATGCGCTCATCGACGCCGCCGCTTCCGGCACCTCCGCTGCCGCCTTGCGCCTTCCAGAGACGAAAGCCGGTGCACTGGAGGAGGTGTACGCGCAGCTGCGCTCCACCTTTGACTTTGTCGCGGCCAACGTGCTGCGATTTTACGACGAGGTGATTGACAGCGCGGATGGCGAGACACTCATGCGCACCGTGACATCGGCCAACCCGGTGATTAAGTTTGGCATGTGGGTGAAGACGAAGGACGTCACGCGCAGCTTCACGTCGCTGGCGTTCCCCGACATTGAGATCCGCCTCGACCCCAAGCAGAACACGCTGCCGAAGCTGCCAAAAGCTCTCGGGCTGAGCCGGGAGAACACGGCGGTGCGGGCGGTGCAGCTCGCCTTCGACCCCTTTTCCTGCTACGCGAAGCGGCGTGCGCAGTACTACGCGCTGGACTGCACGATGAAGATTGACCTGCTGAGCTTCGAAGAACGTCCGCGGCGCAATGGTGAGTGGCTGCTGCGCGCAGAGACGGAAGAGTCGCACCAGCTGCACATTGAAGAGTACCCGCCGCGCTCGTCGGAGGCCCGTGTTGAGGATCCGGCGCTGCGGCTCTCCTTCGAGGTGCCACACACGATTGTCGTACGTCAGCCCAGCCTCTTCATCGGGAAGTGGAACGAAGAGACGCGGGAGTGGGAGCCGTGCAGCCGCGCCATGCTCGGCGCCTCCTTCGGCAACACCGCCCACGCAGCCGAGAACCCGCGGCGCGCCACTTTTGTCACGGCCGAGTTCGCGCAATTTGCCGTGCTGCACGAGACAGTCTTCGACGTGCTCTACGAGAGCTGGAGCCTGAAGCCGTTTGACGGGAACCGGGTGCTCATCACGCTGGAGGGCCGTCACCGCGGCGACGCTACCGACCGCGAGTTCCGTTTTCTGCTGGAGGACGCCCGGTGTCGCCTGCTCTCGCCCAGCGACGAGGCTCTCGCGGAGCTGCGAAAGGGGTGGTGGAGTCCCGCGGTGCTGCTCCGCAAGCTGAAGCAGGCGGGCTTCAACTTTCTCGTGCGGGATGAGGAGGCGGTGTTTCTCGATGGCGTGGTGCCCAAATCCCGCGCGCTGGAGGACAAGGCCTACGCGGACATGGCGCAGTTCTGCCAGTACTTTACCATCGCCAGCACGCAGCACAACAAGTTCGGCGAGGATGCCGACATGGCGCTGTTTCGCGTGTCGAAGACGTGGCTGCGGCCCGATGAGGAGGACGAAACGTACGACATCCCGACTGCCGTGGATGTGTGGCACTCGGTGCGGTACCGCACGGACGACTGCGCGCTTGTCGCCTTCACGGAGGCGGACGAGACGGCCGACTTGAACCTCCTGAGCGGGACAGAGACGCACCACAACCTCTACTCCTTGCTTGCCCCCATTGAAGGCGAGGAGGAGCTGCGCAATCAGCTGCTGGGTGCGAACTACCTGCTGCGGCGCTGCGTGACACAATTTCTGCACCTCGTCCGTCCGCTCACTTGGGGATAGAGCTGATTTTATAAGTGGGTTTGGTGAAAGATATAATCAGCTTGCGTCCTTCTTGTTCCTTTTCTTTCCAGTTAGTCCTTGACGTTCGCTTGGACGGTTTGGTCTTTAGACATTATTGTTGTCGTTGTTGTTGATATGTAAAAGTCCCGTTGCGGTTCTGCACTCCTTTGCTCTTAATGTATTCTAGAATAGCGAGGGTATTTGAAAATACAAATTCCCTCTACTCTCAGTAATCATTACAGTAAAAGAAAAAAGACGTACATCCAGTTTCCATTTGTACGGAAGATCGCTGTAGCGATAGTTGGCGTTTGAAGAAACATAGCGTTGATTCTGTTTTAGGGGACTCTTTTACGTTGTTGTAAAAATCAAATCGCTCCTTTAACGGTCACCCAAAGATTTTGTGAAGTTGAGTGGCAGAGAAGTTGCTGACTATGCGGTTTGAAAACAGCAAGAAAACGTACCAGAGAAGCTCGTCGCTGCTGGTCCTTTTAGCGGGAAACGAAGCGCCGCCATTGAAAAAAGCAGTGTTTTCTTGTGCATTAAGATGCTCAACCCACTCGTAATTCACTTTCACACTTTTGGCTTTCCAATTTTTATCCTAACTCTGTTGTTCTCTTTCTTCCCTTTTAAATCGTTATTCTACGTACATTTTTTATTCTGTTTGACCTTGCCGAAGAGTACATTTTTTTTAGCAGTAGGAACTTTTTTTCTGGCACGTGCAGCTATTGCACAACGTCGCCGCTTCGCAGATAATGTTTCATCGCACGGCGCTGCGGCGCGTCTACGAGAGATACGAAGGCCACATCTCTGGTGACAAAGGTCACATGACGCTGCAGCAAGCATGCACTATTTTTGGGTTTCAGCTAGACGAGGAGTGGAAGAAGAAGGACATCAAGAAGAGGTTTCAGAAACTGGCCCTGAAATTTCACCCCGACCACGGCGGCACGAGTGAGCAGTTCCAAATGCTGAAAGAGGCGCAGAACCTGTTGTTAACACACCGACATGATCGCGGGGCAGATCGCGCGCCGAAGGGAGAGAAGGGCGAGGCTGCGGGCGGCGTCAACTTCCGCCGCATGAACTACGATAATTTGACCAACACCATCCACCGGCAGACCGCTGACCGCCCCGAGTACCGCTCCTTTGGTTTGCAGGACTTCGTCGTCTTCTTTATTTTTATCTCCTGTGTCGGCTTCTACTACTTCTACAAGACATACACGACGCAGATGCGGGTGCTGCGGAGCCGGTGGAGTTACTCGGAGGAGAAGATCCGCGACGACTACCGCGGCAAGGCAGCGTCAGAGACGGCGTGGCACCCGTGGATGGCGGACAACGAGACACGCGATCGAATGGACGACATTGCGGTGCTGCAGGGCAGCGTGCGGCGCGAGCTGATCGACGCCAAGCGGAAGGAGACGCCGCTCGTCTACACGCCGTGGCAGTCGGGCGGTCCGTTTGCGCGGCACATGGCACCCGCGCACCCACCAGAAGAAGACGAGGCAGCTGCGGCGCCTCACGCAGAGGAGCAAGAGAACAAGCCGCATGTGAACGCGTGACATTCTTCCGTGGGTGTGCGCAAACTGAAGTGTATTGATGGCTAGACAATCCTTGAGTACGTTGCACACGCCTTGGTTATTTTCCTTCGTTCTGTGATTTCTTCTCGGTCTGTTTCTCTTTTTCCTAGCTGTTCACAAAAATGAACCTCTCACAGACAACCACGACAACAAAATTGTTTTTTTTTTGATTGTTTTCTTCCATGTTTGTACAGTTATAATATTTTAAAAGGTAGTAGTTTCCACATAATTTTACAAATCGAAGCAAACAACAAAAGAAAAATAAAAGCTGTTTAGGTGAGTACAAAAAGCTGTGTCGATGTGTGATTTTTTGATGCACTCAAGCAGCAAGCATTTTGAAGAAGAGAGACGCTGCATGAGATTAGTCATTGCTCGATCCATGCGACGACCTCGGTCACCTTCATAGCGAAGTGCGCGTTGCCGCCTACTTAAATATCTTTCCGAACTATGGCTCTACTTCCTTTCGAATTTCAATCTTTGTATTTGTCTGCTTTTTTTTTTTGCAGCTCTTTGTCTGTTTTTTTTTTTTTGTGTGTGTGTGTATGCTTGTGACACATCGGACAAGATAATTTCTGCTCCCGCAATTGAGATCGCCACGTTGCATTCATTGACATTTCTTAAAGCGAGCGAAAAAAGAGTGTCAGGATTTATTAAATTTATTTCAAAAAGTCAGTGTTAGTTCAGCGCAGTGGGAATACACATTATGCGCTGTATCCCCTAAAGCGAGAAAGAGTTGCGTGTCCAATAACCAAAGCACTTAGAACCTTTTTTTTTTCTCTGTCTCTCATTCTTTCGTCTCTACTCACATCCTTGCTGAAAAAGGAACCGCAATTATGTCAAGTGAGGAAATCTGTGCGCCTAGCGCGTCATCCGTAAGAGGTTCTGGGAATTTGTCAGCGACGGCGACAACTGCTGGAGATGGCGCAACCGGTCCGTCTCCGCCGCTCGTCCCCTCGCAGGAGGTGGATCGCCTGCAACGGGAGCTGCGGCAGTGCCAAGAGAAATTTGCCTCGTGGAAGGAAAAGGCGAAAAACGGAGTGGAGAACCTTCGCGCGCAGATCATTGACTTAAACCAGCAGCTCGAACTTGCCAATCAGCGCCAGTGGAGCTCCGCACGCCATCTCGAGGCCACCGTCGCGCTGGTGTATCAGAAAGCAGACCTCACAAGCGAACATGCCTTCGCCGGCGCTTCTCTCTTTGCGCAGGACGTATTGCGAGTGGCCGATGCGGCGGCACGAAATGCTCGTCCGGGTACTCCCACCCCCGACCACCCTCTCGTTGAGAAGCTGCAGCGCACCGTGCAGGATCAGTCGGACCGGCTGAAGGAGGCGCACCACGCGCTCAAGCGCTCTACCAACGAAGCTCAGCAGCGCTTCGACGCCCTCCAGCGCCAGGACGAAGTCTTGGCCGCGCTGAAGCGACGTGTGGAGTCGCTGGAGGCCACCAACACGGCACTGGAGGAGCAGCTGATGAACGTGCCAAACGTGGACGAGTGGAGAGCCGCGCAGGACGAGCTGGACCACCAGCTGGAGCGTTCGCGGCTCGAGTTCGAAAGCCGCGAGAGTAACCTCGTCATGCAGCACAGCAACGAGATCCAAGCACTCAACGCACTGCACGAGCAGGAAATACGGGAGCTGCAGCAGGACGCGCAGGAGCGCATCTCGCAGGCGGTGCAGAACGCGCTTGCCAGCCAGGCGCAGGCGGCTGCTGCGTCGGCGCAAGCACCACAGGTACTCAGAGAGCAACCAAATACGGGATCAAGCAGTCTCGAAGTTGCCGGGGGCGGTGATGATGCGGCGTACCTTGATCTCCTCCGCGACTACAAAGCGCTGGAGGCGTCGCTGACGGCGGTGGAGCGGGATCGTGACGCCGTTGTGGCGCAGCAGAAGTTGCTGCTTCGAGAGCTGCAAGACCTCTTTCGGGTCATCGGGTCTGGCGGCATCGTAGCCCCTTCCACGCCTCCCTCCACCTCTGCTGCCCCTCCATCGTCCACACCCTTGACGATGGAGGACGCGGTCCGGCATGTTGCCGAGCAGCGCGTTCGCTTCGTTGCCTTGCAGGAGGAGCTGAGCCGCTGCCGTCGCGAGGTGGTGCAGCTAAAGCGCTCAAAGCCGTCGGCGCCGCAGGATGGTCTTGGCGGGCAGCAGACGCAGTACTTGCGGTCGGTGGTGGTGCAGCTTCTGTGCTCGTTGAATGACGCGAACGTGGCGAAGCGTCTGCTGCCTGTGCTGAGTATGCTGCTCAAGTTCAGCGACGACGACTTGAAGGCGGTGACGAAAGCCATGCCGCAGTGGACCCGCCATCGATAACGACTACAGTTTTCTGAAGGTTGATTGAGCTTTTACGTAGCAGAGACCCCGTCGGTTGTATTTAGGTTAGGTGGATTACTAACTCGCCTGGGTATTTGTGACTAGCGTCGTTGTCACACTGTTTGAGACTTGCATACTTTCGCTGTCCTTTTTTTATTATTATTCCTTTCTGTCTGTCATGGCATCCCAATTGGTAACATTTGATTTTGTTGCGTGCGAAGCTGTGCTGTGTTCTCTCAGTACAAGAAGCGTGTGCATTAAAAAAAGAGAAGTTGCACAGCTCAAATTAATGCAAACATAAGAATAAATAATATCGGAAGGAGCATACTACCATTGCTGCTGTTGAGATCTGGCAGTGTGCAAATCAAACGAGGCGCAATCACAGCCCTTTCTTCAGCTTGATTGTGGACAGCCAAATACTCTGACACACCATTAAAAAAAAAAATGTTGAGTGAGAGTAAGGTTGATGGCTAATTGCTTGTGAAACTTCTATGGCAAGATTGTTGCACTGCCATCGATCTCGTTTTTAATCAATATCTGTTTCCCTGACCGTCTCTCAGTTCCCATCTACCGCTGTGTTCTGCATTTTCTCTTTCATTGCCTCTGTCGTCTGCTGTGGCATTCACGCAGTGTTACACAACTGGAAAGTCCTTTCACCTTTCACAGCTCGTGCCCATTCGAACGTGACAGAGCTCTCTAGCCTTGCGGATCTCATAACAATAGGTACCACACCAAAACTTTTTTTCTTGTAATTAGGCTTTTTTTGTTGTTTTGTTTTTGAAGCAATGACATCTCTGAAGGATCGCATTGCCGCAACGTTCTTCTTCAACGACCCCGATGACGCCTTGACAGCGGAGAAGGCGCGCAACGAGGAGGCGCGTGCAAAGGCGACGGAGACGCGTCTGCGCCACAGCCAAGAGGAGCGCGACTTCAAGGAGAAGGTGGAGCAGCTAGACAATACGGTGAAGCACCAAAGGGAGCGCTACGCTCGTCAGGCGGCGCCGATGCTGAAGGAGTTTGACGATATCGCCATCTCGCAGCACTACTACCAGGAGGTGGGCAACAGCGTCAGCGCGCAGGAGAGCTTCGTGGATCAAATGATGCAGCGTGAGGTGCAGCAGTTCGGCTACATGAGCAAGAAGCTCATCTCCGTTGGTCTCAACTTCGAGGCACTGCGGCAGAAGATGCGAACCGGCGAGCCCTTTGCGCAGGAGCTGAAGGCCGCGCTCGACGACGCCGAGAGCGAAGACCTCACGACAATGTCCGCCCCGCTGCAGCACTTCGCCGACCGCGGCGTGCCGAAGCCGACGCTGGTGCGCGCGGCGGCCTTTGATTTGGCCCGATCGATCGAGGAAACCGGCAAGGCGCCGGTGCAGCAGCCGGTGCGGGGCTGGCTCGACCTGCTAAAGTTTCGCACGGCCTTCAGTCCCTCGACCGTCGACCAGAACGAGGTGCGTGCGCGCCGCACCGCGACGCAGTTCACCCACCTTGTGGAGCAGAACCAGTACGCCGCGGCGCTGTCGCTGGCGGAGGAGGCGGCGAAGTGGACGCGAAACGAGAAGGACGCCTCGCTGGAGTACTTTAGCAATTCTTACAAGACCTTCCGCCAGGCTGCGGTGCCGGCGATCACGGCGGAGATTTTCCTGGCGTACGCCTCGGCCTCGCTGAACGCGTCTCGCTACGCCTGTGTCGAGCACATGCTGAAGGAGTAAAAAACGAAAAATAGATAGAGAGAGCAGCGTTGAGAACGTGTTTTCCTTCTCTGCAACGCCGGCTCACTCAATAGACGCGGCGCTACCCATAGAGTGGGCCATTTCTTAGCAAGTGAAACCTGGCGCTGCGTTGTTGTTGCACTGAATTTGTTTTCTGTCATTTTCGTATTCGAACACGCGGCGGTTCGGTAGTGGTGTTCATTGTTGTGTTTTGCCTTCTTTTTGCCCCATATTTTCTACTTCGCGGAAGTACGGCTGTAGGTTCTTATCACACTATCGGAAGAAACAACCTTTTTTATTTTAACACAGGAGAAGGTTGCTGTGAAAGAGACTTTTTTATTTCCTTCAGCTGCGATCGTGACATGCACATCGAAGGTTCTTCTCCTTCGTTCCCACTTGTGAAGTGCGATGGCGCTGTGCTGTTATACCTTCTTGATCTTGTCGTGTTGTTGACTGCATTGCTCTTTTCACAGTTCTCTTACGCGTTCGGCGGCGTGATTTTTTTTTGCTTTTTCTTTCCTCACTTAGTGGCCTCTTACTTCTCTGACATAAAGCTGTCCGCCTTGAACAGAATGTCTCTTTTGTCAGTAGTTTTAACTTAAATCAAATTCCTTTTTTTTTTTGCCTCTCTCTTCTTACATTTTTTTCTCTCTCTTCCTCTTAGCTACGATTCGATCCACCGAATTGTCAAAAGCAGAGTGTACATCTGCTAGAAATCACATTTACAAAAGAAGGCCAAGCGGTTTACACTCTGCCCACTAGTGCGTTTCGTCCTCTTTGATTTTTTCTTGACTTTATTTTTACAAACGCTGACCCTCCGATGGGAAGCTACAACTACCATGTCAAGCAGCTCCTCGCCACCGCCCGCATTCATCAGCGGCCCGAGCTGCTGACGAACGTGGTGAAGCAGCTGCTGGCGACGGAAGCAAAGAACGGCACGTCCTCGACGGAGCTGCGAGTGCTGTGCAGCGAGGTTGCTGTGGAGCTGCAGCAGTGGCAGATTGCTGCCGAGCTCCTGCGCGGCATTGGCACTTCCAACGAGACGCGGCTTCTGCGCATCCGCAAGCAGTTCTGCGACGTGCTCGTGGCGCTGCACGAGGTGGATGAGCAGCAGAACCTCTCCGAGAACGACAAGGCGCAGGAGAAGCTGCTGGGTGCGGCCACGGTGCTGCAGGCGGTGGCTGACGGGGTGGACATGTGGCCGGAGAGTTTGGAAGCCGTGCTGATTGGGATCCGCGCGCTGTGGTCAATTATCAGCCCTCTGTACGACGCGGGGCGGCAGGCAGAGGTGTGCGACGCCGTCGTCTTCCTCGCCACGCTGCACCAGCAGCTCCACATTGGTGGCGGCCACACCCTGGTGCAGTGGATGGCCCGCAGCGCTCTTTGCCTTTACGCGGCTGATCGTGTGACGGAGGCCTTCGCGCACTTCTCCGCCGCCCTCGACGCGGCGGCGCTTATGTCAAATCAGCGTCTCTACGTGCAGCTGCTCCGCATGTCCGCGTGCGTTGTTTGCGCCAAGGAGAAGTCGATGGTGAATGCGAAGGGTCGGTCGGAGTTTCTCGGCGCGTACCGCACTCGCCCAGTTGTGTACGCCGTTCTTCTCACGCAGCTCATCGCAGCAAACTTGGTGGACGTCGACAGCTACCGGGAGGAGCTGCACACCACCTTCGACACGCTGCAGAGCGGCAATGCGGAAATAGTCTCGCCTGCGGAGGCAGCAGCGGCGGCAGCTGGGAAAGGAAAGAAGAAGCAGCCAGTCGCCAAGCAGCCGCCACCACCAACGCGCACGACAGAGACGTTTGCAATCACGGACGCCGAGGTGATCGTTGAGGTGAAGAGTGACCTGCTGCTGTGCATCGCCCTCTGCGACCGCCTCACGCCGCAGCAGGAAGAAGAGCTGGAGCGGAAGCGCAGCAGCGCCAACCGACGCGTCCGCAGCTTCACGGCGTACACGGCGCTCGTGCAGGAGGCGAGCCGTCGTGGTGTGGCCCAGCTGAACACGCGCGCCGACGCCGCGGTGCTGACGGTGACGCACCGCACCGACATGATCCACATTGCCCAGCAGCTGGTGTTCGTGTTGAAAGGCACCAACGCCATCCACGACGAGAGCGAGCGGCAGTACACCCAACACGTCGGCGTCTCGCTGCTGTGGAATTATCTGCTGCCCTTTCTGCAGCCGTCGTGCACCACAGACGTGCAGTCCGCCCTCGACGTGATTCTCGACTGCAGTCAGGCCGCGCTGCCGCACCTGCGCGGTCTCTTCCTCCAGGTCGGGCTGCAGCAGTGCCACGTCGCCTTCAACGAGGACCACCGCACCACGCTGCACCACCTCCTCCCGTTGCTGCAGCACGAGTACGCCCGTAGTGCGGCGCGACACGCCAACGCGCAGATCGAGTTCCCGCTCCAGTGGATGCAGCACCAGCTCACGTTGCTGGAGGAGCCGGAGAGCAGCCTGACAAATGAGCAGGACCGCTGCCTCTACGCCATCGAGCAGGCACGCGCCATCACCAACCCGCTCAAGCGCATCCCGCTTCTGAAGACCGCCTTTCAGCACCTACCGCCGCTCGTGCGAGAGGAGGGACCAGCGGAGGCGCCGCAGCCGGAGCCGCCGACCAAGCACTCATCCCAGGCACCCCCGCCACCACCGCAGCCCGCCCGGGTGCCGGTGCAGCGCCGCTCCACCGTGCAACTCTACCAGGAGCTGCTGAGCCTTTGCATGGAGGACGTCAGCCCGTCGCTGTACACCGTCGCCGGTGCGGTGGCCGAGGCTCTCCGGACACTGCCGCAACGGCAGCCGCCAGCGCCGACGGTGGACGACCTCGAGGAGATCCAAGCCGCGGCGTCCCTCCACAGCGCGACCCTGCTCTGGAAGCAGCTCGAGGAGGAGTCCGTCCCGGAGTCGAGCCGAGCTTCCACCGTGACCGTCGTGAGCGACGCGCCGAAGATTTCGTTTGCGAACCGGAGCAGCGGGGAGGCGCAGCTCGGCGCTCTTCTGAAAGAGACGGCGCAGCGTGGGGCGCTGCTGGAGAGCCGCCGTCTCGGCAGCGGCGCGTGGCTTGTCGCCAATGCCTGCATTACGTTTCTCCGGTGGAAGCAGCGCGCCTACGCGGCAGGGGACTACAGTGCGCAGATGGCGGATCTGCTAGAGCTGCACGCCACCTACGCTGCCTTGTTTGCGAAGAACCGGGTGCAGGACGTCTCGCTCTTGTCCGATCTCACCGTCTCCGCCGTGGTGGGGCTTCTGTCAGCCTACATCCTTTCAAAGGTGTCCGTCTCCAGCGCGCTGCAGAGCTCCACAAACCGGCCGCAGGGCGGGGGCTACGCCGGACTGATCCGGCGCATTCAGACGTGCACCATCGCCGAGTCGTCCAACGCGCACCTGCGCCGCGCTGAGGCGCTGTGCCGGGAGTCGATGCAGCTCATTTCGTCACCGCGGCAGAAGTGGTTTCTGGCGATGCTCTATCCGACGGTGCTGCGCTTGTTGAACGAGAAGCTCAGCCCCGCCCTCCACCCCCAGGAGCAGCTCCTCATTTGCCTCGGTGTGCTCGCCGGGCCGTCACTGTCGTCGAGTGAGCGGCAGTCGATGATGGAGCAGGAGATGCTCGCGTTGCTGCGCAAGGACCCCAGCGTGCGGCTGTGTGCGTGGGTGGCCTCCATCGCGGCAGACATGCAGCTAGAGGAGGTGGTCCTCGACTGCTGCCAGCTCGCGGACGCGTTGTACGACACGGGTCGCCTTGGCTGGGACTCTCTCTTCGATGTTCAGCGGTCTTCTGCCGTGGCTGGTGGAGCAGCGGGTGCAGCCGCGGTCGCAGCAAAAACCGCTGACAGTCTCGGGGGTGGTGGCGGTGGTGGTGCTGCTGCTGCCTTGGGCTCTACGCTCAGCGGCGCAGCGTCTGCGGCGGCCAATAAGAAAGTCTCCATGAGCGTTGCGCTGGTGCAGAGGGACAACAGCGTTGCCGCCAAGCCGGACGAAGACGACTGGGGAGCATTCGCGCAGCTGCTGTGGATGAAGACGCGTGTGTGTGCGAACCATTTGCAGGGCCTCTCGGGCAATGTCCGTCGCATCGCGCTGCAGCAGCTCTTCACCAACTGCGTCAACGCCGCCATCGCCGGCGTCCACGGCCCTGCCGCGGGTCACGTGGATTCGCTGACACGTGCGTTTGCTGCGTACTACTGCATTCTGCGCAACTACAGCGCCGTGCCGCTATCGGACGCAGCCTTCATACTGCCTAGCCTTCGCATGCTGCTGTCGAAGGCGCTGCTCACGCAGATCCCGAAGCGAGAGTGGAACGCGACCTTCACGGAGCTCGTCTACCAGCTTGGCACCGTCCTCGTGTACGTTTCGTACAGCAGCGGCCGCGACGAGGATGTGCAGTCGCTGTCCACGCACCTGCGGCTCCTTCGCGACCTGCTGCCGCCACGCTACCAGCGGGGCCTGCGCGTCCGCGAGACGACGGAGGTGTGCTATCGAAACCCGAGCGTGGAGGGGTTTCTGCAGCTCTCCCGCAACATGGAGGCGGAGCTGCAAACCCACGGCTGGCTCATCGTGGCGCAGACCTCCACGAATGCGACGGAGGCAACGGAGGCCTTCGCTCTCGCGTTGGCGGGAACGCAGGCGAACAGTCTCGCCCGCGCGCAGTGCCTCTTCGAGTACGCCTACACCTCTCTCCAGCACGGCACCGCCGCGCTGACACAGACGACCGACCAGCTCCGCGAGGCACTGCGGACCCTCGAGGGGCTGCCAGACAGGGCACCACTGCTCCGCGACGGCGCCGTTGACCACACCGGGCTGAACGCCGCACTCGCCTACAAATCCCTCACCGCGTCTTTTCTGCGGTCCAGCAAAACTCACACAGCGGGCAAGTCCGATGAAGCAGCAACACCGCCGGTGGCAAAGCCGAAGCGAGCGACGGGCAAGGCCGCGGTGACCGCCACGACGACGAAAAAAGCGGCCGTCGGCGCTGCGGCGTGCGCACCGACGGTGACGTTTCAGCATGTCTTTTTGGGGCTGCGCATTGTCGCGCTGCTCTTCCGCGTCACCGCCCCGTCCGCGCCACTCGCAACGGGCACCGGGGCCACGGCAGTCAAGGCGAGCAAAAGCGCCTCTGCGCCGGCGTCGCGACGCGAGTGTGCGAGTGTGATGCTCGACTACATCTCCTGTCTCTGGGAGCTCTGCGTGAGGGCACTACGCGAGGCAGAGACGACGATGACCACGCCGAAAGCCAACGCCAACGCGCAAGCGGAAAGCGCCGACGCCGAAGCGCGAGACTGGAGACTGCCGACCAGCGTGAGACACTACTACGGCTTCGCGGTGCCGAACGGCGTGGCGCAGCGCATGCGTCTGGCCATTGCGGCGGAGGAGCTGCAGCTCAACACGGAGGGGCTGTGGCAGGAGCTGCTGGAGCTCGGGGACTTCCTTGTCCGCACCGGCGACGAGGCGCACGCTTTCATCGTCTTCGCGTGGCTGCGCTTCTCCGCTTTCCTCATTTACGGCGACGCCACCAGCAGTGCAGAGAGCGCGTTGGTGCAGCGCGTGTGCCTGCAAAGGATGTGCATTGCCGCCACCGCCAGCGGACTTAGTGACGCGCCGTACACTGTCGCGTTGCAGCGCCTCGAAGACAACCAAGTGCCGCTCGAGAGCTCGGCACTGAAGCCTTCCGTAGCGGAGAAGTCGACGTCGTGGCTGCAAACTTTCCTGTTGGCGGAGTGCGAGGCGCGCATATCCTTTGGGCAGGTGGGGGAGGCGGCGGCTGTGGCCTCTCAGTATTTCCTGCGTGAACGCTGCGATGGTGACGCTGCCTTCAGCGATGGAGAACTGAATGGACGGCGCATCCTTGCCCTCCGCGAACTGGTGCGGGCACAGCCTGACAACGCTCTGCGCTTAGTGGATGAATGCCTGCAAAGCGTGCAGAGCCACCGAAACGCGTTCGAGTCGACAAGCCCCTTCACCGTGCAGACATGGATCCGGTTGTGCGTGGCGAAGCTGAACGCACTGCTCGCCAGAAAATCGACGCACGACGCGTTGCAGTGGGTGGCAGCGGTGCGCGAGCAGCTCGCGGAGTGGCGCGCGGTGGTGTGCGGTGCGAAGACGGCGTCCGCGACGCTGCGGTTGGTGAGTCTGCGTGCGGCGCTCTCGGATGCGGTGCAGTATTGGGTGCGCGAACTCACGCTGGCTGCTGACAACTGCCTCCCGACCCCTACCTCGCTGCGGCTCTTTCCTGCGCTCGAAGCTCCTATGCAGAACACGGCCGTGGCCATTTTCCGCGAGATTGTCACGTTGACGGAGTCTGCGGAGACGGTAGTGACGTTGATGTACCGCGCGGCGGCACAGTGGCGTCTGCGGGAGCGGGTGACGCCGCGGTGGGTCGCCGAGCACGCCTCGTCGGTGGAGGAGCATCTGCGTCCGCGCCTCGAGACGCTGCTGGCAGAAATGCGGTCGCTGCAGCAGTACGCCGACCTCCTCAACGTCGTGGCGCCACCGGCAAATGGCGAGGACGACACGAACGTGACCACTGCCAGCAGCTTCTTTTTGTGGCGGGCGTTCGTGCTGTACTGGACCGCGGTGGACCGTCTCGAGGCCAGCCGCATTGTGGAGTGCCTGCTCGGCAACTTCCGGCGGCTCTCCATGGCAGATCTGCAGCTGCCCACCTCCGCCGCCCCGGCGCAACTGGAGAAGGCGGTGCTGAAGTTCATCCGCGGCGTCGCCGACACGGAGGCGGCACCTGCCGGTGGCACGGACGGCACCGATGCCGGCACGAACGCCCGGCAGAAGGTCGGCGCACGGTGGCAGGAGACGGCGCGGTCGACGACGGCGGAGATGCAGCAAGCCTTGCAGCACTACGGGCTGCCGGTGCAGGAGGCGAAGGCGCTGCTGGACGTCTCCACGATCCCGCCCTTGTTGCGCCAGGCGGTGGCGCTGTCGCAGCGGTGGCCCCACACGCACCTCGCCTGCGCCATTCTGACGGCCTTTGCCCAGGTCGAGGTGCAGCGGCACACAGAGAACCAGATCACCGTCACGGACGACATGATTGGCGAGCGGCTGGAGCGGCAGCGGGAGGCGGTGCTGACCGCGGCGTGGAACCGCAACCCCCTCACCCCGCCAAAGACCGACAAGGCAGGCAACCGCGCGCGGAAGAGTCTGTCCTCCGGCAAGCAGCGCAGCTCCAACGAGGCGTCGCACACCTTCACGGCGGTGGGCCTCTCCGCCGAGGACCAGGCGCTGCTGCTGCGCGTCAAGGCGGGTGCGGAGGAGGCGGTGCGCCACATCCACTTCGACGCGGCGGAGGTTCTCTACGACCACCTGAGCAACCTCGCCGCCCTCTTCGGCCGCCCGCAGCTCGCCGCCGCAGCAGCGGAGCAGATGCAGGCGTGCCAGCTGGTCGGCTTCCTCGTTGCCAAGAACACGCAGGAAATGACAGACTCAGCGGAGGGACGGCTGTGGCGGCAGCTGACGGTGTTCGACCCGCTCCTCCGCGGTGCCGGCGCCTGCAAGAGTCTGCTCGAGACGGTGCTGTTGATGTCGCCGCTCGGCCGGTACGTGCGCAGTTGCGTCTCCGTCTGCGTGGACGAGAAGGCGGACGACGAGCCGGTGCCGACCTCGTCGCACACACGCGAGGCGGTGACGATCGAGCTGTCACCGTACGCCATCGACGCGCCGGTGCTGACGATCGCGCTGAGCAGCACCCACGCGGGGTACTGCCACGTGGTGCTGCGCCACCCGGATGGAGGCGTGGAGGGGCGGCGCAAGCTCTTCCCGGAGACGGAGTGGCGAACGCTGGTGAACCAGTTCGAGGGGATGCAGAGCCAGAAGTCGGAGGTGCTCGGCGCCGTCTCTGCTGGCCGCCTCGGCAGCGCGGCGCAGCGCATCACGTCGGAGGACGCCACCTCCGGCACCGACCCCCTCTCCACCATCACGTCGAAGCTGCTGGCCGAGTTCCAGCCCTCCCTGCAGTCGTACTGCGTGAAGACGCCGCTCTATCTGTGCGTGGCACCAGCGGTGCAGCCGTTTGCGTGGGAGCAGACCAGCGTGCTCTCCGCCTGCTCGGTCGTACTGCGCGAACTCGGCGCCGGTGCTGTGGTGGCGAAGTACAACGAGCCGACGCGCACGCTGCGGCGGCCGTCGACGCACGGCTCACGGGCGGCAGGGCCGAGCTCTCCGAAGGGTGCGCCAGCCGGCCCGTCTGTGTGCATCGTCGATGCCTTCGGCGACCACACCGGCAGCGCCGAGGCGCTCTTCAGTGCGGAGTCGGCCAAGTCAAAGAACACGCAGCAGGTGGTGGTGACGTGCAGCTCGCCGGGCTCTCCTCCGGACCCGGCGTACGTGACGTGGGTGTTGAACGCCTCGTCGCCGAGCGCGGTGCTGGTGGACATGTGCGGCAGTCTGGCGGACGCCGTGCCGCTGCCGCACCTGAGTGTGCTGCGGCTGACGCAGGTGAACGTGGCGGTGCTGGCCGACGGCGCCGTCAATGCCGAGTCCCGCCAGCGCGAGGAGCGGCAGCAGCTCAACGGGGAGGCGGATGCGGGAGTGGTGCACTTTGTGCCGCCGCGGTGGATGGTGCAGCTACTGCTGCTGATCCGCGGCGCGCGTCTTGTGGTGGCCAACACGTTCCCCTGTAGCCCCGATGTTTCCGACGCCCTCACGCGGCGTTGCTTGTCTTCCGTCTCCTCCGCAAAAGGGCTTGTGGAGCAGCTGAAAGGTAAGACGAAGGACACGAAGACGCCTCTCGTCACCCTCTACGGCGCCTTTGGCAGCGGCAGCACCAAGCAGAAGGCATAACATGGCGCCCGGCAACTCCGTCTGCAAAACGCCAAGATGAAGAGTCACGTAAAGCGCAGGCTAAAAGACATTTAGTTATTACGGGAAAGAAGCACCTGCTCTGCCTCGTTTTTTTTTTCGAACTAGAACGACCTTTTGGAAGGCCTTTGTTCTTCTTTTTTTTATCTTCAAAAGATGTACAGCGCTTTTGGTAAGCTATAAATGTTCTATTTGCTTTGATGTATTTGTATACCCCCGTCGTGCATCTGAATGCTGCATGGCAGGCAGTTAAACAATGGAAGCGAAGAATTCAATTCGATGGGACAGTCTCTACTGAAACAGAGCAGTGTACTGGCAACGTAGCTCTTCTCTTTTTAACCTTGTCGCGGCATGTGTGTTTGGGGGCTTCAAATAGTTTGCACGGTCTGTGTATGTTTGCAGTGTTTTACTGTATTGAAGGTGATTGGTTTTGCGTGGTGGATCGCCGGCTGCGCTCAACAAACGGTGCTTACGCCAAAGACGTAGTTTATAGGACAGGCTCTTCATCAAATTGAACACATTAGCCGCTTTGCATCTTCCACTGCGCCAACAGAAGAGCTCCTTCATTCTCACAACACAACTTCGTCACTTCTCTGGACACTCCGATCTTCTTTTTTTTTCTTTCCCACATATATGTTCTGCTGCAGCAGAAGAAAAAAACACACTGTTTGCTCTATTTGAGTTTCAACGCTTGTCTCTCCACACATCATGAGCGGTTTTCTCAAGAACGTGTTCGGTAAGGCGGCAGCGACCACCGCCGCCTCCACGGCCGTCAAGATAGCCGAGACGCCAGCAGCGCTCTCCTACACCCTCGCGTCGTTTCGCTGGCACACGGACACGCGGCCGCCCGTCAAGGCGATTGCCCTCCACGATTACCTGGGCAGTTGTGCCACCTGGCAGCAGCTGCTGCATGTGCCGGTGGCGGATCTCCCACTTGCCCGCCTGACACCCACGAGTCCGCTCGAGGTGTACTGCGCGGATCTGCGCGGCCACAACTACTCCGAGAAGGCGCCGGTCGCTTCCGCTGCTGCGTACCCGCTCGCCTGCGCGGCGGATGTGATTAAGATGCAGGAGGACATTCTGCGCTGCGAGGCGCCACTCTTCGGCTTCGGCTTCGGCTCCCTCGTCGCCGCCTGCGCCGCTCTGCATTCGCCCGAGGCGTTCTCCTCCCTCACTCTCGTCGTGAAGGATCTGTCGGAGGTGCTGGAGTGCAAGCCAGCCACCAGCGCCGCCGCGCGGGCGTTGCGTGACGCTCCTGCAAACCTGTCGACGCTCGCGGAGATGAACGCGTACCTGCGTGGCGCGATCCCGAACGACGCGGAGCGCGCGGTGCTGCTGTCGACGGTCGAGGTGCGCGACGGCAAATGTCGCTTCCGCTTCCACAAGGAGCTCGTGGAGCAGCAAGAGACGCTGCAGCTGCAGGCGCCGTCGCAGTGCACTTACGCGAAGCCCACGAACATCTACATCTTCCAGGACGGCAAGAAGCCGGCACCTGAGGTGGAAGCGGCCGTGCGTGCCCGCTTCCCAGCGGTGAAGGTAACGCAGTTTGATACGAAGGAGCGCATCAGCGTGTTGACGGACCTCCCCATTGCACCGCTGATGCTGCAGTCCAGCGAAGTGCTTGGTGAGATTAGGGATGAGGCGGTCAACTAATTGGGTGGTTGAGTACAGTTGAATTGTGTGAGCGCGTCGCCGCGGGAGAGTAGGACTCGCGCACACTGCGTTGACTTTCAAGTCGTGTTCACTAATGACTCGACTGCCTTTTTTTTTTTTTGATAGTTTCCGGTGTTTTGTTTTGGAGGTTTGGTGCTGCCGTTGAACAGTACCTGTTGCCGGAATACTCAAGTAGCTCCTTTGTTGTTGCCTTCCCTATCACACAACGCGCCGTGCGCAGTTGAAAGAAGCAGCTGATTGCGTCTCGCTGTCATAACAGGACACCTATTCACTCTTTGTTGTTTATATACACTTATTCTCCACATTTTTTCTGAATGGCTTCAATTCTACGCCGAAAAGATAAAGCAAATGATTGTAAATAGTTTCTCCTTCTGTTTTCCGATTTGAGGAAAACTGAAAGGGTGATGTGTGCCTCAGATATATTGCATGTGAGTGTCAATAGCATAGCAGGCGTTGTTCGAAAACTAAAGGAAGGTGCTTTAAAAACTTCGATTTTCTCTTCAGCTTTAGCTTTTGCCGTTGCTTGGGCAGCTGCAGATTTTTTTTTTTTTCAAGTACCTGTTCTGCAGTTTAAATTTCTGTACCGCAGGTTTTGTTTTTATCCACTGTCCCTCTCTCCGCGCCACTGCCTTTTTTTTTTTCACAATTTACGAAAGAAAGTCGTCTCTTTTCCATCTTCCCGGGATTTGTACCCACACACATCCGGTGAAACCAACCGTAATCACAGCTACCGCTCCAAACTAGTCAAGAAGACTGCAATAAAACTCCTCAAACAATAAATGGCCTTTAGCACAACCGCGCGCCGCGCTGTGGTGGCCGTCGTGGTGGCAGCGCTCTTGCTGGGGTCTGTCGCGACGTACGCCATTCACGAGGACGAGCAAGGGTCGCGTGACTGGATCATGCACCTGGTCGGCAACGTGCAGGATGCCGCGGTGCAGGTTGCCGTGAACCCGCAGCTCATCTACGTGGCCTCTGAGGACGGCGCCGTGGCCGCCATCGACGTCGGCGCTGCGGGGGCGCTGAACCTGACCTGGCGCCTCACCTCCACCTCCACGCCGCTCTGCGTCGCCGCCGCCTATCGCGCGGTGCTGACCGTCAACAACGCCGGCATTGCGACGGTGCTGGACCCGGCAACCGGCAGCATTGAGGTCACGTATGCGCTGCAGACCATCGACACGACGCTGCAGGCCGCCGCGTGCGCCGTCGAAGGCAACAACGCCGTCGTCGTCGTCTACGATGGCACGCAGCTGAAGCGCTTCGCCTTCTCGCTCGCGTCGGAGGCGGAGACGATCCCCGTCGACGTTGCGGCACCGTTCTCTGGCGAGATGGGCAAGATGTACCTCGCGGGCAATACGCTGGTGCTGAACAACGCCGCAGAGTCGGCTGAGGTGCGCAACGCCGCAACGCTGGAGATCGAGCGAGTCGTCGCGGGCATCGCCACGAGCATCGCCGCCGACGGCCACTTCACGACGCGTGACGCCGTCGGGCTGTACTCGTTCCCACCCGCTGGTGACGCCGTCGAGTTCCCCTGCGCGGACTGCGGCATTGCCGTCGTCACGGACGCCGAGACCGGTGCCTCGAAGGGCGTCGTGCGTGTGGAGAGCGGCAAGAATGTGCTGCGCATCACGTACCCCGCGTCGGAGGTGTCCATCCCGAACAGCGCCAGCAGCAGCACCGCCTACCCGATCGCTGCCTTCGAGACGGAGGACGGCGACGTTCTGGCGCTCATTAAGACTGGCGCGCACAATCTGCTCCTCGTGAGCGCCAAGAGCGGCCTCGTGTGGCGCCGCTTCGAGGGTCTGGCCAACGTCGCCGCGACCGCCATCGTTGAGCCGATGGGAGAGCTGGACCACTTTCACTTCAACAAGGATGTCCTCCTCGCCTCCCGCTTCGGCCGGCTCTACTCCATTCCGCTCTCTGCCATGGGGGCGGAGGTGCGTCTCATTGTCGACTTCTCGAAGGAGCTCGTGTCGGCGCTGCAGGCGTCCTCCATCGCGCAGGTGCAGATCCGCGGGCTCGCCGTCCGCGACCACGGCAACACCGCCATCGTATTCGCCACGCACGGCAGCCGGAACGCGTACGTCGTCGTCGATCTCGCCGAGAGCGCTATCAAGGAGGTTGCGACGACGGAGAACGCCATCTTGTCCACGCCCCTCCTCGAGGTGAGCGCGGACCTGTCGGTGAAGGGATCGCTGCCGAGGTCGACCGTCTACACGTACGTCAGCCACGGCTCGCAGGGACTCATCGAGGGCTACAGCGTCAGCCAGGAGAGCGGCGCGCGGGCGACGTGGGTGGTGCAGATGCCGTCCAGCATCGTCGCCCACGCCTCCGGCAGCGAGCCGCCACGGCGCACGGACATGGTGAACAACATGCACGTCTTCCCGAACATCTCCGGCAAGGAGTTTGCGGAGGAGGTGCGCCACACCTACCCGATGCGCAACGTCATCGCGGTGGCGCACTACGAGCCGACGGAGGAGGAGCTGCCGACGCTGGTGGTCACCGCCATTGATGTCGTCACGGGCAGCGTGCTGGCCACCACCCGCCACGCCAACGTCGAGGGCGATGTGAAGATGGTCATTGTCGAGCACGCCATCATCTACTACTTCTTGGATGCCAAGAAGATGCGCTACTGCTTCGGCGTGTGGGAGCTCTTCGAGGACGAGAACGCGCCTGTGGTGACCAAGGCAGCCGGCGCGACACTGCCGCAGATCATCGCCTCCTTCTTTGTGAACACGAAGCGCGAGTTCAGCTCCCGCGTCACCCGCCCGCCGATCGTGGCCGTGTCCACCCTCGGCGCCTTCGGTGGTCCGCTCGCGGACATGGGTGTGACGACGTCCTACAACGCCATCGCCCGCAAGAGCCTCGTGTTGGCTTTCAAGACCGGCCGCGTGGTGGTGGTCGAGGTGCTGCGGCTGCTGGGCGGCGGCCAGATGCCGATGCCGGACGTGAAGGATCG
Organism: Crithidia thermophila; assembly: GCA_030849055.1. Lineage (NCBI taxonomy): Eukaryota > Euglenozoa > Kinetoplastea > Trypanosomatida > Trypanosomatidae > Crithidia > Crithidia thermophila. Next base: position 43,797 of record JASAOP010002655.1, read on the forward strand.
GCAGATCTCGCACGTCATCCTGCCAAGTCTCCTCTTCGCGTCGCACAAGTACCGTCTTGCGTTGCCGCAGAAGATCACGACGGAGCCGACGGGACTGGAGAGCTCGTGCCACGTGGTCGTCTCGGGGCTGGACCTCTTCTACGTGCGCTCCTCCTCCGGCAAGCCGTTCGATCTGCTCAACAGCGACTTCAACAAGCCGCTGCTCGTCACTCTAGTCGGCGGGTTTGCCGCTCTGTCGGTCATCACGCGTTACTTCGTGAACCGCAAGGCCATCAATGCTGCCTGGCAGTAGAGAGAAATAAAACATTGGATCTTTTTCCGTGCCAGCCTTTCAGCAGTTGGAGTGCTTTTGTGCGAAGAGATTGTTTGCGCAGAGAGCAAAGAAGAGATGTGTGCGTATTTATGAGTTTTTGTTGTCCGTTCTCTCTCCAGAAAGTGGTAACGGCTATTTTTTAATTCGATTTTTTTTTCTATTGTAAAGTTGAGTAGCTGTTGTTGTTTATCGGTGTTTTCTTTCTTGTTAGCCTTTCGTTTTTGTTGGTATTATTGCACTAATTCTCTTGCTTAGTTGTAGTTTATTTTTTTGTTTTACAGTGGGGAGTTGCGTGACTTTTTTTCTTTGTCACTGTTGCGGAGGCGTCTCAGACGGAGATTTCGACGTATTATTCGAGAGCAGATAATGTTTTCGATATCCTGGAAAGGGCAAAGATTTTGGTAATGATACTATTTAATGGTATGACGGTGTAACTCAACAAGCTTTTTTAAAGGAGAAAAGGAAAAGATTGTAAAGACAAGCTTCCGTGGATGAAGTCAAGGCGATCCGGAGCGGACTTTCGGCAAAGAGTAAGGAAAGGTGCTTTTTCAGAATTCTGACTGTCAGTACGAGCAAAAACTTTTCAGTTCCCAGCTCAGCCTTCCGTGCTGTCGGTTTGCAGCTTTTTTAAACAGCGTCTCAGAGTCTCCTGGCGAGGAAGTTTACGCACCTTCACTCCACAGTCCTAAAAAGATTCACGAAACAGGTGAAAGAAAGGAAGGACAAACAGGTTATTGAGAAGTTCGTAGAATGGCATAGAGGAGAAATACACGCCCTTATCCAGCGTCTATGTTTTCAATGCCGTCGACGTAAAATAGTGTTGTTAAAATATTTTCACATGGCAGAACATCTTTATTCTCTGCCCCTTTTTCCTCGTCTCACAATCGACTGGTGGTTGTAGTGCAACCTGTCCAGTGTTGGTTCTCCACTTTGCACTCATTTTTCTACTTTCGGTGGATCTGAAGTATAGAGAGACCCTAAATCGATTATTGCATACCCCTAAACAATTTAGAAAAATAAAAACGAACTGCTATAATGGCGTTTCGGGCCGCAGAATCGCGGCCGTACGCGGCGGAGGTGCACCGCGTCACATCCGAAAGCGTTGCGCTGCAGGCGGAGGCGCAGACGTTGCGAGAGCGCAAACTGGCGCTGGAGGAAGCGATGCGGCAGGAGCGTAGCCGACGCCTTCAACACGCCGCGCAGAAAAAAACTGCAGCGCATCCCAATTCCGCATCCGGGGCGTCACCGGATGGGGTGAAGGAGTCCCCTGCACGATCAGAGCCGCTGCCGCATAAGTCGCGCAGCCGTTCCGGCTCGCACGCTCCGCCGCAGGATTTGAATGAGTACCGTCGCGAGCTGGACAGCGCCAACGGCAACAAGGAGGTGTACCGCCTGCACTACTACACCAGCGGCCACATCGACCCAGCGGACGTGCACTTCTACACCGCGAAGGGTCGGGTGAAGGAGTATCAGCGACGTGCGCCGAGCCCACCAGAGCCGCGCACCACCTCGCGACGCGCGGATGCCCGTGTCGGTGGCAGCGACTCCGCTCACCTGCTCGCCATCATGCCGCCCCCCGCAGACATCGCAGCGGAGCAGACGTGGACCAAGTCCGCACTGCTGCGCATGGAGGCAAACAAACGAGTGCTGAAGCGCATCCACGACCACGAAAAGCGTGAGGCAGCAATCGCCGCCGCAAACCACCGTCGCAGCACCACCAGTAGCAGCACCGGCGGTGGAAACCGAAGCACATCAGCACGCCGCACACAGCCGCCGCTGGTGGTAGACGCTCAAGAACTTTCCACCACGCAAACAAGTGCACCGCGTTCTGTGACGCCTCGCGTTGGTGACGCTGTCGTTACAGGTGCAGCACCGGTTGCCGCCGCCGTGCCCCCTCCACCACCGCCATCGTTACCGTATCCGCAGCGTCAGGAGTACTCGTGGAGGAGGGAGGAGAACGCGACAATAAAGTCGGCACCGGCGCTGGTGCCCCGCTGGAGCCCACCGCGGCATCGCAGCCCGCCGCGGTCGTACTTCAACAGCAGTCCGCTTCACCTCTCCAGTGGTGCGGGTTTTTCACGACTGGAGGGGCAGAACTCCCCCTTCAAGCCGTCGTTGACCTACTCCTCCTCCTCGGCCTCGATGCACGCCTCGCGCTTTGAGAGTCATACTGTGCCATCATCGGTGGAGCGACGGGTGACGAGTCCGTGGCGGCCGCTGCAGGACAGCGTGGTCATGCCTTCCAGCGGCGTGCGAGGTGCGTACCAGCCCATTGCACCGCAGGTCGCCGCGACGTCCAGCACGCCGTGGGAGAGCCGCCGTGCGTGGGAGGCGATCCGCCTGAACACGTCTCCGTCCGCCGTGGCCGGTGCGACGCCGCAGAGCGCTTCCGCCGTGAAGGGCACCAAGGCGGAGGTGGAGGTGTCGCCGCTGACTCCATCGCCCACGTTGAGGACGGCCCGGCGCTCAGCCGGAGAAAAGGCCGGTGATGTAGTGGAGGCAACGGCAGATGTTGAGCCCGCGCAGCCGCGGAGGTCTCTCCTCGACGGATTCCGCATGCCGGAGACAGTTTTGAGGCGAGACGACCTTTTCCAAGGAACCGCGTAGACGTCTGCTGAGGAGTGTGTATTGGAGGGGACAAGTGTTCTCCGATCCCACACGTGTGCCAGGATGGAATGCTTGGAAGGCTCTTTGATATTCGTTTATTGTTTTTTTTTTTTTTTAATAGATACTTTCCACTACGTCCAGC
>JASAOP010002656.1:0-46997 GCA_030849055.1 Crithidia thermophila
AGAGAGAGAGAGAGAAGGCAGGGGTTAGACGGAGAGACGAGAAGGATGTGGAGAGATGAAGGTTGAGGGAAGAAAAAAAGAAGTGCAGTGTGTAATGAGTGGCGCTCGAAAAACTCTTGTCAGTACGCACATGTTTACGTGCCACAGAAGGAGAAAGAGTAAAGCGCAGTTCCCTGTCATAAAGTTGGCGTCTGACAAGGGAACGCAACCATAGAAAGTCCAGAGCGCAAAATCGACAGCTTTTCCAGCCTCATCCTACCTGCTATGGAGTTTTTCTTTTTGATACTTGAGCAGCATCCGGAAGCCCTCAGCGACACACATATATGCAACTCAAGTTTAAAACGACGCTCTGAGAAAAAGAGACTGGCGCGCGCAACGGAAGAGAATTGTGTTGCGGTGCATCCGAGAGTTTCCAATGTACGGGTTTTAGGGATTTGTTGCCATTCAGCACGAGGAGAAGAAGCAATAAGGGGAAAAAAAAAAGCATGTGAAGAGTTATTTTTTTTTTTTACTAGGTCGTATGTTTTGTGAATCAGAAGCGGCCGAGTGTGCGCATTGTGAGCCACTCTTGTGCTTGAATACTACCGCTACCGCACCACAACAAGTAAATGCTTGAAAGCAAAAAAAAAAATGAAAAGTGGTGGGCCACACAGAGAGCTACTTCGTCACTTTTGTAAGTATTTTTTGCCTTATTTTTCTTAAAGCTTGCCAGAGGCGTGCAGAGTCTCCTTCAGCGCTGCAAACGGCGCCGACGACGACGACGGGTGGCGGACGTGCTGCGCCTTCTCCACCGTTCGCACGCTGCCCTTGCTGCTATCCACGTCACCCACGGCGCTTCCGTCACCGCTGGCAGCGCTCTCCGCCGTGGCGTTGGTGGTGGCTGCCGTCTGCAGTGGCGCCGACACGAGCCGCACCACCGTGTTGATCGAATCGTCGTCCACGTCGGTGTCGCGATCCTCCAGCCCTTTGGCGGTAAAACGGCGCTTCAACTTCGGCCACGCCTTCTTCGCTCGCAGATCCTTGTAGCGCAGCGGCTCACGCACGCCGTGGACCACGCCCGGCAGGGTGCGCACGCGCAGCACCACATCAGCTGGCTCGCTGACGCAGAAGGAGACCCACCCGAGTCCGCAGACGTACACATCCGCCTTTGGGCGTCGCCGGTGGCGCGAGTAACACTCGAAGAGGTAACTTTTTGTCTCGGACAGGCCCGGGGCGGCGGCGGCAGACCCGCCAGACATGCCGTCAACGGGCATGAGCTGCTCATAGGAGCCCGGCGGGTCCAGCGCCTTGCCCAGTTGCTCCTGCCAAAACGTGTCTGCCTGCACCGTGTTCACGATGGCGTTGCGAACCTTGTGGGAGGTGTAGGTGAGAAAGAGAATCCCACGCGGCGGGCCGCGCACCACGTCGATGGCGGCCATCCCACCCAGGAACAGCGTGTGGCCGGGCAGCAGGATGAAGCACTGCGGGTTGCGAAACTTGCGGATGAGGGTGCGGCGCATCTGCAGGAGTGTGAGCGGTGACCGCCGATGCCAGTGCGGCAGCAGACCCGGTGTGTCGTAGAAGTAGGTCTGCGTCGCGGCCGACTCGTCCGCCATCGCGGCGGTGGTGCTGTCCTGACCCTGCACCGGTGCGGCGCGTGCGCGTTGCGGGGTGAGGGACACTTTCACCGCATTCACCGCCACCGTGGTCCCGGGCAAGGACGAGACGGTCATCAGCTTGGAGGCGCGCTTGTCGTGGCGTCCGCGAATGTCGATCATCTCCGCCTGGTTCACATTCGGCGGCGTGTACCACCGCCAAAAGACCGACTCCTTGCCCTCGCTGTTGGTGCGGGTGTAGTACACCTTCTTGCTCTGCGGGTGGGGCGGCTGCGGCACGTAGAGGGCGTGCGCCATGGCATTGATGACGGACGACTTGCCGACGTTGGCCACCCCGACAAAGTACGTCGGCAGCGGCTTGTGCGGGCGGCGGAGGGTCAAGTTCGCGGTGTCTTCGATGGCGTCGATGAGGTTCGTCACGCCCCAGCCCCGCTTGGCGGAGAGCGGCACGACGTGCTTGATCTGATGACGCGGCAGCCCGAACTGGACGGCGATGTCGGTCACCCAACGCCGCACGTAGCTCTCCGGCACGAGGCATGCCGCCACGCCGCGGTCGCGGCCCGAGTAGTTGAAGGAGCGGTTGCGGATGCAGTCCATCTTGTTGACGGCGATGATGACCGGGTTGTTCATGCTGATGATGCCGGGGAGGTCGTACACCATCGACCCAGGGAAGTCGGTGATGTCGACCACCAGCACCACGACACACCTCTTCTCCTTCAGCGCTCGCAGCTGCTCGGTAAAGTCGGGTGCCGACCACACCTTCCGCCGGCCCTCCACGTTCAAATTCTCCAGTGCGTGGCAGCGGTGGCAGATGAACGGGCCAGGCTTCTCGCGGTAGAAGGCGTTAAACTCCTCCTGCGTCATGAAGTCCAACCACTCCTCCCCGACCTGGCGGCCGTGCTTTTCCCAGTGCGCCTGCAGCTCCGCCATCCGCGCGGCGTACTCGTGCCGCAGCTGCGCCCGCTCGCTGCGCGCCTTCACATATTTCTCAATCTCGCCAGGCCGGACGTAGCCGAACTCGTTCTCGTTTGTGTTCTGCAGCATCGCCCCGCAGCCGGAGCAGCAGTCGCGGCCCGGCACCGGCACGTGGAAAGACGACGGCGCCTCCATCACGATGGCCGCCTTGTTCTCCAGCACATTCGCCATCTCGCTCGTCGAGTCCTGGTCCAGCACGTGCACGCCCTCCCACTCCAGCATCTTCCGCTCCATCTTGTTGCCCGCCACTTCGAGCTGGTGCTCCACGGCAAAGCGATCCTTCTCGTAGGCGTCGAGCAACACGCCGTACTTCATCTTGTCCGCCATGTTCGCCGCCTTCTTGCGCAGCGTGCGGGGGCTATTCCCGTCCACGAAGCCGTCTGCAGCTGTTGCGGGAGCAGCCGCACCGAGGTCCGCAGCGTCCTTCTCCAGCTCCACCAGCTCCTCCGACCAGCCCATGATCTTGTGAAAGAGCTTGTTGATGTGGCGCGGGAGCAGGATGGAGTCGGCGACGGCCTTCTTCGAGCGGCGCTGCAGGTGCTGCAGGTGGATGGGGACCGGCTCCGCAGCGGGGTAGGTGTCGACGTCCTCCACATTCAACTCCAGTGTCTTGCCAAAGGGCAACGTGGCCATCGGCGCTGCTCGCAGTGCTGGCATGCCGGCGGCGTTGGTGTTAGACTTTGTGGGGGCGTCAGCCGAACCCGCAGAGGAGACGACGGCGTGAGCCACACCGGCCCCCTCACCGTACGGGGAGGCGTAGGCGGTGTACACAGACGATGACGCTGCTTGCAGAGCACCGCTGTCGTGCCGGCCGGGGAGGCGCGGAGCCGCAAGCTCAGAGGACGTCTGCGCATACGCGTCCAAGGACGGCACTCTCGCAAACCCCGCACCACCTAGTCGTTCGTCCTGTGCAGCGGCCATCCGCTGGCCATCCTCCAGGGCTGTCTTGGCAGCGGCAGGGCTCAGATGGGGGCTGCGCATTCCCAGTGGTCCGGCAGTTGTCAGGCTGCCCAGCATCGTATCTCCCTCCTCCGTCAGCACGTCCGTGTTGGACGTGACGTCGATGGTGCCGCCCGCCACGGCCGCCCGGTCCCGCCACGGCTTGCTCGCGCCAGGGCTGCGCAGCTTTTTCAGAAAGGCGGTTTTGCTGAATCCCAGCGGAGGGGGACGCCGCTTCAGAAGAGGAACCGTCACGTGCCACATCGCGCACAACGCACAAGCGCTTTACTTTAATCGTTAGCTTTACTTTTAATTGAGAGAAAAAAGAAGATGTGAAGATTCTTACCACAGATACGGAAGAGATATATATGCCTTTTTTAAGGCAAATTAAAGGGAAAAAAAGGTGCTGAGGAGGATGAGCACTCGATTGTGGCGCACAGATCAGTATGCGTGCGTGCTGCACCTGCAGAATACTTACTGCGCAGGTAAAAACAAAACAGCTTCAACAAGAGGAGGAAGAGGAAGTGAAGACAACAACTTTAGGAGAGAAAAACTCTCGAAGTACAGATAAGACATAGACGTCACGCTCACTTCAGATGCACGTCAACATAAACGCGTGCTTAAAAGAAAAAAAAAAGTTGGTGCGCAGCCAGGCGGCGTTTCAGGCCAACATCAAGCTGTGCTTGAAACAAAAAAAAAAGAGAAGTATCGTGCATCAGCCTCCGTCAGCAAGCTTTACAATCGCTCTTTCGAAGCCAATGTGCTGCTTGTAATCTTGTCCAAACAAACTGTCTTTAATTGTCCACCACTTAAAGACATTAATATGTTTTTTTTCTTTTAATTAACATTACAATGAAGATGTCTAAAATTGAAACAACATCATCGCACACAGATAAGTAGCGTACAACTCCAAAAAAAAAAAAGCGCGTCCACAAGTTCAGCCATAGGACCGCACACGAGCTGAAAGTCTGCGACACTAAAACGAGTTTCCCGTATTCGCGTTTCTCTGCAAAGCGCTGCTTGCTCTCCGGCAGAGGCGCTTGTCACAAGTTCCAACCGCCACTCACAAACAAATAAAAAAAAAACTCAACCACAGCATCATTCCCACCACGACAGAGGTTCAACAACAGCACAAACAACAGCAGTGTAACAGTAGAGGAAAGAGCGTCACGACTGCGCAGGAACCTCTAAAAGTTACCAAGTAATGAAAAACGAAATTCTTGCCAACCGATTCGCGCGCGCTGATGCAAAGATCCGTCTTTCTTCTTCTTTTCTTTTCTTGTGTCGCAGATGAGCCTATTAGGTGTTCTGAGTCGCGCGAGCCTGGGCTGCCTGCACGACCATGACGGCCGCACGAAACTCCTCGACGGCGCGGCGCAGCTCGCCCTCCTCCTTCGTCACCAGCTCCGACGTGCGCTGCTTCTCGTTGGAGAGGCGGCTCTCCTCGGCCTCGCAGCGCTCAATCTCTTCATTGTTGGTGTCGATGAGCTTGTTCACCGGAACACGCATGAAGGCGCGACCGACACCCTGGTACACGACGTGCTCGGGCTTCAGCTTCGTCAGCTCGCCGACGGTGATTTGGCAGCGGCGCTCCGTCCGCTTCAAAGTGACCTGGCGCGTGGCCATCGTCTTGACGGTGTCGCGCAGCGACTCGAGACGCTGCTGGTGCTCCGTCACGGTCTTCTCCTTCTCCATGAGCTCCGCCTGCGCGGCGACAGACACGCTACCACTATTCGACATGACGACTGGACGAAAGAAAAAAGGAAGGGAAAGGGAACTGCTGGGGAAAAGAAAAATCCGAGAATAGCGGTCGTGAATTAGTCCCAAATATGAAAACCTTTTAGATTGGTGAACGACAAGTGGTTTGTCGGTTGTTTGTTCAGTGGAACGGTTGATAAAGCAGAGAGAAAAAAGTGGAGAAATGTGAAGAGTCAATGGAAAAGTAGACGAACATAGAATACCTCAATTCATCAGCTCCACGAATCGATAAACACCATTTCATTGTTTTGCAGTGCCCCTTACTCCTGCGACGGAGAGAGTGAGAGGGAAATGGAAATGCAGTCAGCCGAAGAGACGATTCAGCATCGCAGCAGAAGCTATGAACGCCTTTCTTGCTAATGAGTTTGATAAAGGCGAAGGCTGGTTGTCGCTTTTCCCGTCCTTCTGTCAATACCTCCAACAATAATTGCAGTAAGCTACCGTCAAAAAGTCAGGCTCTTCCCTTCTTTGTTTTTTTTTTTTTTTCACACGTGCACATGCACGGCAGCGGATTCAGAACAGTCAAGTGAAATAAAGCTTGAAGGAAAATAAAAAGTCAATGAAGCAAAGTAAGAGTACAAAAATAAACGATGGAGAAAGCGAAGTGCAGCTTCGCTCTATTTCTAATCTAAAGATTAAAAGTACAAACGTGAAATAAAAAAAGAAAAACACTGTAGAACCAAACAAGCAAAAAAAGAGAAAATATGAATGCAGCGCTGCAATGACAGCTAGGAGAAGAAGAAAAGGAAACGGGAACCAAAGAGTAAAAGACAATTTTAAAAAGTGGCAACAAAACGAAGAATTAGAAGGAAAAAAAAACAAGCTGTTCGGAAATCTACTATCGAACAGTCTCTTCGTCAAAGCCCAGCTCAATCACGGAAATGGCCGCGTTGGGGCTGCGGCCACCTGCCTTTGCCGGACTCTCCTTGGACTCCTTCACCGCGTCTGCCGCCTTGAAGGCACTTCCATGCGCCGGCTGCCTCGTCCCCTCTAACGGAGGCGTCGAGAGAACAGCAGCAGCACCACCACCACCAGTCGCAGGACGGCCGCGCAGCCCCCGCTGCGTGTTCGGTGCCGTCGGTGTTCTGCTCACCCCCAATGCCGCCACCGCCGCGGGCAGCTGTGGCAGCGTCTGGCGGCGACGCGCCGTGCTGGCCGACCGGCTGGCGGGCTGCCGCATAGTGTTGCTCAGCGATGCCGGTGCGGACGCACGACGATCGCCTTGTGCGCCACGCCCACGGTTTGATGCGCGTCGCTTCGCTTTTCCCTCCGCGCCGAGTGCAGCTTGCGGCGACGGCCCAGCCGAGAAGGCGTCTTGGCTGCGACGGTGTATGTCGATGATGCGGCCGTACGCGCCGTCGTCGTCGCCTGCGGAGTCCGCCAGCGCCGCAGCGGAGAGGTGTGCGGAGGTTGCTGCAGTTGTGGCTGACGCTGCACCTCGGCGGGCGAGTTGGCGGACGTAGGTGAGAGTGAGGTCTGTGGCCTCCGCCACCTTCGTCACGAGCCGCGGGTCGTCCAGCACGCCCTCCGTCAACGCGTCCGGCAGCTGCGACAGCGGGTCGTAGACGACCTCAGTTGCCTCCTGCTGCGCCTGCACCGACGCCACGATGCCGGTGGTGAGCTTCTTGAGGGATTGCAGCGCCTGCAGGGCCTCGTGACGCACCGTGCTGTACTGCGACGCGGCTTCCTCCTTGTCCTTCAGTGCTGCGGCGGCGGCCTCCAGCGACTGCAGCTTCAGCCGCGACAGCTGCTCCTTCAGCTGGGCTGTGCGGAACTCCTCGACGCTGACGGACTCCATGGCGCTGCAGCCCACATCGCGGCGCGGCACCGCGGAGGGCCCGCCAAAGCCGCTGCACGAGCCCTGTCCCGCTCTGCCAAAACTGCCAGCCCGCTCCATTTCTGGTATCTCCACCGCAGCGTGGTTGACCTGCTCAATGAGACTGTAGAGCAGGTCACGGTGGGCCCGCTGCATCTTGTCCATCTGCCGCTCGTAGAGGGAGCGGCACTGCGCCTGCGCGGCGCTGTTCGCGCCCATCCGCTGCAGGGCTTGGTGGAACGTCAGGTAGAGAGAGCGCAGGCCGGCGTCTTGGGTCGTCTTGAGGCGCGAGCTGAGCCGCAGCGTGTGCTCGCGCAGCTGCGTGAGAGGCTCCGCGTACTGGGAGCGGTAAAGGAGGGACTTGACGAGCGCGTCCTGCGGCGTGGCCGTGCTGAACGGAAGTTGGAAGGGAAAGTCCACAGCCGACTGCCAGAAAACGGCGCTGGCTAAGGCGGCGACGGTGCTCGACGCGGCAGCGCTGACGTCGTGATGAGCATCCTCGCTACCTCCCAACACGCCAGCACGAACAGCAGCAGCAGACTCCTCCTCCGTGTCACCGCTGCCAACCAGCGGGGTGAGCGCCGACACCCTTCGCTCGCCGGGAATCGCGGCAGTGTCCAGCAGTGCCCACTGCGGCACCACCCGCTGCGGGTCGTGCTGCTCCATGCGCAGTGCTTCCAGCTGCTCACTGGCCGCCTGGTGCATCTTCTTCGCTTGCCGGTAGCGCCGCTTGTAGACAATGCCCGCCATCTTATCCTTGAAGGCTTCCTCGAAGCGGCGGTCCGGCACCAGCGGCTGCGCGGCCTCCGCGCTGAGGGCACTCGAGGAGGCAGACGGCGACGTGGCCGGCGTGTTCAGCGACGCCACCACGTCACCCGGCAGTGCCCGCAGCACGCGGCGCAGTTGCATGAGTTCGAGCGTCTGGGCATCGAGGGTCTCCTCCAGGCCCCGTCGCCGCTGCCGCTCCTCGGCTGCCTGGTGTTCCAACGCGAGGGAGCGCTGGTGGGACTCGGTGGTGTAGCGATGCAGCGCCTCCGCCTCCGCCCGCCGCTGGTCCTGCTCCGCTTGCAGGTGCACGCAGTGCTTGCGCAAGTAGCGACGCTCGCCGTCCACCTTGCGCAGGAGATCGCGGCACTGCTCCAGCTGCGTGCGCAGCAGCGTCTCGGCGGTGCTGCTGATCTGCGACTCCCCGCCAGCCGCACGCGACGATGTTATCGTTGGGCGCGTGGGGGTGACGTCGTCGATGTTCTCCTGCGCCACGCGGATGCCGTTGGCCCGCAGAAACGACGTCGTGGCCCCCTGCAGCTTCAGCTTGGCGCTCTTCTCGTTGGCGGACTGCTGCAGCACCCGCGTGACACCCGTCAGCATCGCGTCGACGGCGTTGCACAGCTGGCGCTCGGCGTCGTTGTTGACGTCGTTGATGATCGGGCTGCTGAAACGGTCCCGACTGGGTCGCGTTGGGGAGTTCACAATGGACATGGGGAAGTCTGCGTCTGTGGGAGAGTAATGGAATAAAAATGATAGGAAAAAAGAGTCTAAAAAAAGGGGTGTTTTTTGATTGAATGACAAAAACAATATGTTTTCTGGTAGCTGTCCGTCCGATTGAGCAAGATCAAAGAGGGTTGAGAACGAAAAAAAAAAGGAGTACAAAGCCACAAGCAGATGAGAAAAGAAGTGCTGCTCGATGCAACAAAAACTAGAGAGTCACAGTGAGAGAAGGAAAGTTAAAAATTGAGAAAAAGAATAAGAAGAAAAAGATAGCTGCGTGGTAAAATGCAAGTCATGCCATGCGCGTTTTCCAGCATCGTTGTTCATCATACGGATACACCGACACACGAGGTTTCGACAAACACCATCCAAAGTTTTTTTTTCTACTACCTTAAAAGTAATTCAAGGCAAAAAAAAAAAATACGGATGAAATTGACAACAAAACTCGGTAAAGACTTTTTTTTTTTTGTCTTGCCAATCAAAGCTCATTTAACTTGCACACACCTACACATGACGGACAGTTATACTTGGTAGCATTTGATTGCTCTTTCGCTTGTTCGTCTTTAGTATCAGAGCTCAGCTCCTTACGGTGAATCAAAACGCTCGCAACGAGTGCTGCGCTGGAGCACAATAAAGCGCACGGTCCGTCTTTTAGTTCTCCTTTTCCTTTCTGGAATCAACAATGTGGTGTACGAGTCCGAGCCTACTTGAGTGCGTACATCTTCACGGGGAAAAGATCAGCAGGCCACTCCTCCTGAAACGCCTCCTTCACCACCCGCACGCCGCAGCGGCTGAAGAGACGCTTGTAGTGCATGTCGGACCGCGTCAGGCTGCTGTCATCCTTGTCCACCAGAAAGCGGTCCCCGCTGGCGCAGTTCTCCTTAAAGAAGATGTATCCTTGCGGGGTCAGCGCGTCTTGGCAGTGCTTGAAGAAGCGCTCGAAGTCGTCGTCGGTCAGGTAGATGGCCGTCCACTGAATCACAATGAGGTCGTACGTGTTCGGTGGCAGTTTGGCCGTCTCCATCGAGGCCAGGATGAACTCGCCAACGGGCAGGCCCTCGAGCTCCTTCTTTGCCTGCTCCAGCATGTGCTCGACGGGCTCCAGCAGGTCCGTCGTGGTGTACATCTGCGTCAGCAGGTTCTTGGCGATGCGGCCGATGCCGGCCCCGCAGTCGAGCGCGCGGGTCGTGCCGCGATCAGGCAGGCTCTCGATAAACGCACGCGAGCCTTTAATGTCGATGTCGTGAATGTGGTCCATCCCGCCCAGCACGCCGCTGACGGTGGCCGGGACGTTGCGCCAGTACTCGAGAGCCTTGCCGTACCACCCTTTCTTCGGGTCGTACAGGTCGCCGGTCAGCTCCGACCTCCACATCTCGTCCGTTGAGCGGTAGTTTTTGCCCTCCGTGTCGCAACCGCTGATCGGCGGTCCGCGCGGCGGGGCGGCAGAAGCCTTGGACGGCATGCGTGTGGCACGGGTACGCGTGAACGGTGCGCCGCGGCTTCCACGGGAAAGGAGGCTACGATGTATTGCCGGCGTTGTTATCGCAGCAATGATCACACACAAACGCACACACGTAATGTTCTGCGCGTTAGTGTGTGTACGTGTATTTGTGGAAACGCTGCACAAAGCGGCTCTCGTAGAGTAAATCGCTTTGTCGCAGAAGTAGAGTTGAGAAACGAGCAGTCAATTAAATGTCCTCGGCTCGTTTTACTATTTTTTTTTTGTTTGCTGCTCGCAATAGATCCTTCGTTTGTGACAAGCACGTCCAGGTTATCCGATGACGGGAAAAGAAGAAGAACAAGTCGAAGTCAAGTGACGTCAGAGAAAGTCGGGAATGGGAGCTAATCAACAACACGGGAAAAAGAAATACTATTTTGCGTCAATGAAAAGATGCGCACATTTGCATGCCTTTCCCTTTTGTGGTGCGGCAGCTCGGTGTGCTCGGGAGAGGAAAAAAACCTCATTTAGTGCTTCTTCATAGCTTATGGGTATCGACGTCCTGTTTGCACTTTCTTTTTGTCAAGTCGGTAATTTAAAGCAGTGGGTGATCTAAGCAATCTAATAAATAGTAGCAGTTGAAAACTCAACAACCAAAAAAAAGTCTATAGCACAAGCATGTGTTTACACACGTCAAAAGGAAAAGAAAAAATGAACGGCGCAGTTTCCTTCTAATGTGCCTTTCTCATGCAATGTAGTACGCACCGGAGTTGTGGTTTCTCGGTATCGAGGGCATGTTTATGGAAGGTGACGTCGCAGAGTACGGTGACGGTGAGTTCCCCCACCCTCTGCTTATATCGCCTTGACCCCCACCATACTGCGCGCCAACGCCTCGGTGCGGGGCTCGGTCATCTGCCGGGGCTGGCACATTGTAGGCGCGTGTGGAGGCAAGATAAGGAACGGCGTAGGAGGGCGGCACTTGCGGCACTGCTGAGGGTGATGGTGGTGATGGTGATGCTTGTAACATGGCCAGTGCACTCCCAGGCGGGTACGCGTGCGGCCACCTACCTTGCATATACGGAGAGCTCAGCGCACCACCACTATTCAGCGCAGCCGCGCCACCGCCGACCATGCCGCCTGTCCACCCCACATTACGCGAGGCGGGGAACATGCTGGCGTACTCCGCAGGCGACATCTCCGCCTCCGTGAACGCACCCGGGTAGAGAGGACCGGAGAAGTTTCCCTGGTAGTACGGCGCACCCGCCGACGGGTAGACACCACCACCAAAACGGTTGCCACTGCCCTGTCGCCACGGCGCCACACGCGGCACGTCCACGGCGCCAAAGGAGCGGTCCAGCCGGTCGTAGAGGGTCAACCAGTACGCCCCAATCAGCACAAAAAGTCCGCCGGGGACGATGGCGAAGGTGAGGGCGGCGGCCTTGCTGCCGTAGAGCGCGCACAGCCACGGCACGGTGCCTCCAATGAAGAGTAGCGACGGCGAGAAGGCAAACCAAAAGACGGAGAAGATGGCCACTTTGGGGGACGGGTGCGTGTAGAACGGCTCTCCGCGGCAGCCGAGAAGGAAGAGGAGCATGCCGCACATGAGCAGGCCGCCATAGACGGCGGAGCCGATGATGGCCACGTTGCGGTCGAACGTTTCCATGTTGTCGTTTTTTTTGTGCGTTGTGTCGCAGCCTATCACTCTTTTGTATTAGTGTTGCTTTACAAACCTCCTCATGTCAACTGGGTCGTCGTTCACTTCTTTCTCTTTTCTTTTCTTTTCTTTTTTTCCGCGAAAGCCAGCCGATCAACGAATTTTTTTTTTTTGCAGGGGAATTTGCAACAAATGCACGACGAGCTTTCAACTGTACCTGTGATGCGCACTAAACTTTGCGCGCTGTGCGTCTGAGAACTATGATTGTGTGGGTCAGTGAGTAATTGATGATGATCGAAGTGTCACCGTACCAAAAATACAGCGCAGGCGTAGAGAAACAAAACAGGAGTGACACGTTTCAGTGAAGATGAGAGAGAACGGATACAAAGAAACAACTTTTGATGCTGCACAACGTTTTTGATCCTCAATCCACCTCAGCGGGACGCGAGCAAAAAGAACAATATAATTCCTGCTTATTCGGCTTTCAAGACAACCGCTACTCTGTCAAAAAAGCATCGCAATTCATCAGTTGGAGGAAATGTGCAATGCTACGCTGGTAAAATAATATAGCCAAATTGAGTTGCTTTCAGCGAACTTGCAGCGTGAGACAGGATCTTCTGGTGAACGCATCCAAAAATGAAATAGCCCCTTTTATATATTATTTTTTTTTTAATTCAAACTTCAAGAAGTTTACGACTTACCTCGGTGCAGGCTCAAGCACCGATCATGAATAGCTGCGCAGAAAGAACAGCGACAACAGCGCACCACATCACCGACACACAAAAGACGGAATACGCACCACCGTGGAGACAAACTTGCATGAAGGCAAGCACAATGAAGTTCCCCACACACACACACACTTACATGGCCACCATCATCTTCCGCGGCTTTGGTGCCTTGAAGCCCGGCATATTCAGCGCCGACACAATCTGGTGGCGACCCGCCCACACAGCCACCAGCGCCGCAAAGGCCAACACAGCAGACACCGGACTGCTTCCCGCCGCCGCGGATGCCGCCGCGGCAACCGTCTTCTTCTCCGCAGACTCGGTCTTTGCCAGGGCCGCCACCTTCAGCTGCACCGGCGCGGTGGAACTGGAGGTGGCCACGGACGCCTTCAGCACCGACGCAGCGGCGTCCAGCTCGAAGAGGTGGTCCGGCAGCTGCGCCACCGCCTCGACGGAGAAGGCGGCGGGCACGATGCCGGCAAAGCTAAAGGTGTGCGTGGCGTCCAGTGGTGCACTGCGCACCACCACGCCGGTACTGTCGTCCACCACGCGCAGCACCACGTACGGCGCCACCTCCGCCTTGACGTCCACCCACCCCGCCACCGTCGACGTCGCCGCTGCGGATGCGCTGACGGCCAGGGCGACAACACAGGCAAGCAGCACGATGAGTGCCTTGACGGCAGCAGCAACAGTGCTAGAACGATAGAACGCAGCCATAGTCTCCGCGTATTGGTGTGCAACAATGTACGTGAGAGAAAGAGAGAGAAACAATAGTGCGTGTGCAGAGGGCTGCTGTTTACTTTTTCCCCCGGCTTTTATTTTGGAAAAAGTGAATTGAGTGCAGTTGACACAGTTGGCTCTTTCGTTGATCAAGAGTCGTGTATGGGAAAAGAAGGAAGAGTCCGACGCAAATGCGACGCAGAACACACCAGAAATGTGTCGAGGTCGAAGTGAGAAAAAAGAAGATGCAAGAGAAGTGGATAGTCACAGAAAGCACGTCTTTACCTCCGCGCCCTCACAGAAAAACAAAAACGCTGCCTCTGTAAAACTGGCATATTGCAAACCGTCGCTTGATCGATACATTTCTCAATTGTGGCCTTTTTCATTCGCTTGGACTTTTGCTCCCGCATCGCAACGGCTCACAAAAAAAAAAAATGCACGTTGGATGACAACGCGCCAGAAGATCATCAGGGACAAAAACGCAATCACTTGCTTTTAAATTTTGAATCCCTGTCTAACGAGAAGTAATCGTTTTGATCTTACTACAACGTTTTCTCTCTCTCTCTTTCTCTCTCTCTCTCTCATCGTCAGCATCTATTTATTTTTTCTTGTTAATAGTTGTGTTGTGGTCGAGAACAAGGTCTCACTCTCCAAGATGGAGAACGCAGAAGAATACGTTACGGAATCGAACAAACCTTGACAGCTTATTTGGAGTGATAGTGATAATACAAAAATGAAAAGTACAATGAGTGGACAACCTGGGCACGTCGCTTTTTCTTCTTCACCTCGGCCCACAATTGAATGAAACAGACGAAAGGGAAAACAAGGAAAGGGGAAAAGGGAAAAGGAACCAAACTAACCAGGTAAAACGATGAAACACGCAGCAGATTTCTCAGGAAAAGAAAACTTTAAATAAGTATACTTCGAAAAACAAACACACAAGCGCACACACAATCACGCACAAAAACGCATTTTGTCTAACCAAAAAAAAAAAGAAAAAACCTATTGGATAATTTTTTTAAAGGAAAAGAAAGAATGGTAAACGGAAACGGAACGACCCGCTTAGAAAAAAAAAGGAAGCCAAACGTGAATCATACAATCTAAAAGTCGCCAAAAAATGATGTAAGAAAAAAAAAGAGGAGAAAGGCATCAAGTAGGAAACTGTACACACAAACACAAGCATCAGCTCGCAAAAAAAAGAAAAAACTGGAAGAAGCACACCCACACACAATCCAAGCAGCCGACTCTTTTGAAAAATTTTTCTCTTCACTGCGTCGTGAACGTCAGGCGCGCTGCGATTTCGCAAACAACAAAGCCAGCAGCAGTAACGCGAAGCATCACTTGACAAGTAGCTCAACGCGCTCATCTCGCTTCCTCCAACTTGCTCTTTTTATTTTCTCACATTTCGGTACAAGCGCAAAAACGAAAGCGGAAGAAAAAGGTGGGACACGCACAAACTTAGCAGAAGATAAATAGCCAGATAACGAAGCTTGACTCGGGACCGTCCGCCACTCTTTCTGGCGATCGCGAGGAGCCACCAGACCAAGAATCAGGGACTCACTTGAAGAAGAGTAAAGAAAGAAAGACGAGAGTATTCTACCTCAGCAGCAGAATTTGGCCCAGACACTGATGAACCTGGAAGAAAAAAAAAGGAGAAAAAACAATTTGAACCGGGAACGCCAGAGGAAAAGCGAACAAGAAAATAGTGAAAGGGTCAAAAATGAAAAAATAGTGGCAACGGTGGAAACATTAATGCGTCTCATTGAAAAGCCTCGCAGGAATCCGTCGATAAGGGAGGGCTTACGGAAAAAGGAAGGAAAAGACAAAGAAAGTAAAAACCGAAAGAACAGAGCGCGGGAAACAGACAACACGCGGTCTTGGAAAACAATGACCGCAGCTTTTTTTTGGTCGAGGAAAGAGCGCATATATTTCCCAAAAAAAAAAAGGAAAATGAAGGAGAGCGAAGAGGAGAAATCAGAAAAAAAGAAAAAAGCATAACTCTCTCGACACTGGAGGAAGAGAAAACAAAAAAGCACAACGACTGCACGCTATGGGAGGCAGAGCGAAAGAAAAAAGAGGAAAAAGAAATAGACGGTGCAGTTCTGCCCTGAAAGCGAGGAGAGACTGATGGACACCTCTGTATGTAAAAAAAGAAGACGAAAAAGACGTCAAGAAAAAAAAAACGATTAAGCGGTGCGTAAAAGCTGAGGCCTACCGATTAAAGGCGACTCCATTCTGACAATTGAAGAAAATAAGAGGCCTTTTTATTTTGGAGAGCAAAAGGCAACCAACACAGACAGGAACTGGTCAGTTTAAACACTAAAAGCAAGACGACAAGTAGCGTTCACAGCGCATAATAGTCAAACTGTGAAGTCGACCTCCGCAGCGGAATAACAAAAAGCATTATCCCTTTCTTTCTCATTTCGTTTCTCTATCATTCCAGCCTCGCCTCACTTTGCGGACTTGCTTGTTGCACTGCTGCTGGCGCCGCCCGTCGCGCTCTTGCGTCCACTAAGCGACGTCGACGCCTTCACCGCGGGGTCGGGCTTCCTCGCTGGCGGTGCTGCCGTCGCTGATGTCGACGACTGCTTCGCCGTCCCGCTGGCCGAGCTGGACGTTGAGGCGTTCCCGAGAGACAGCCGCTTCGAGTTGCTGCCCGTCCGTGCCCCACCTGCGGGTGGGGCCTTCTTGCTAGACATCGCAGAGGTGGTGGCAGCGGTACTGGCAGCTTTCGTTGCCTCCCTCGCGGCCGCCTCCTGGGCCAGCTCACGCGCGCGCGAGTCCTTATCGTACGTGTAGCCCGCCAGCGTCACGGCCGCCTGCGACGGGGCCTCGCGCGGCGCAATCACCTCCGCCGTGAACTCCGGCGAGAAGTTGCGGGCCGGGTCGCTGTCCGGCGTGATGGGCGGCGGAATCTTGCGCTGCAGCAGCAGCTCAAAGTCTAGGCCGGCGAAGCACGGGTGGCGCTGGAACTCCTCGAGGGTCTGCAGGCGCCGCGCCGGGTCCTTGTCGAGCAAGCGTCGGATGAGGTCTTTCGTCTCCTCGGAGACCGGCGTCTTGAGCCGCGGGAAGCGCACCTCCTCGGTGAGGATGCGGGTCTGCATCTGCACCGGGTTGTCGTCGTAGAAGGGCAGCTCGTTAAAGATCATTTCGCACATCATGAGTCCCAGCGACCACCAATCCACCGCCTTGCCGTGCGGCACCCCCTTCAGCAGCTCCGGCGCCAGATACTCATTCGTACCACAGTAGGTCACGGCGTTGGCCTCGAAGACGTTCGCCTTCGCAAGTCCAAAGTCGGTCAGACAGGCGTGGCCGTCCTGGTCAAAGACAACGTTCTCCGGCTTCAGGTCGCGGTAAATAATGTTGCGGTTGTGCAGGTAGCCGAGCGCGGTGGCCACCTCGGCCGCGTAGTACTTCCCCGTTTCCTCGGGCAGCGGGGCGTGGTTTTCGATGTAGGTGAAGAGCTCGCCTCCCCCAAGGAGATCGAGGATCATGTACAGGTTGCCCTCCTCCTGGAAGGAGTAGTGCAGGTGGACGATGAACGGGTGGTCGATTTCCTGCAAAATAAGACGCTCCATGAAAGGCGCCTTGATCTCCGCCTGCTTCATCTTCTCCGCGCTCATCTCCTTCATGGCGTAACGCTTCCCGGTATCCTTCTTGACGACCATGTACACCTTGCCGTACGACCCTTTACCCAACACAAAGACTTTCTCGAAGTCGTTCAGGCACACCTTGGGGGCCACTGTGGCGCTAGAGTTGTAGTGTCGCAGCGTGTTCATCCACTCATCCTTGCGCTGCTCCGTCTCCGCTTGGAAGTAGGTCGCGTGGGCCTTGTCAGGCTGCACCGACCACGTCTTCGGCTCGCCAATTTCGCGCAGTGTGGCACACTGCAGATCGAGCTCCTTGACGGGCGGCAGACCTGCTACCTTGTCGTCCTTCTTTCTCCAGTACATCAGCTTTGCGCCTTCGATGACGGCGTAATGCGTCTCCCAGGTGCTGTCTCGCGACAGTACCTTCAGGTAACCGGACATGGCTCACAAAAAAAAAAAAAAAAACGTCGGAGGGGATGGCCTTAAAAGACGCGCGATTCCACTTCAGTTCTACAAAATACTTCCTAAGTACGTATGTAAATATATATATATGCAGAAGCAGGCAAACAAGAGCGCGCTCGGGGAAGCCTTTCTTTCAACAAGCAACTTTAACAAAAGCTAAATGGCAACACACATGCACACGCCAATGTGAGCACTTCTCCTTCGCCTTTAAACTACAAGCACACGGAGATCAACGACAGCAACAAAAACACAATAAGCAAGCGTTGATCAGCAAACACAAATTGGAAAACAAAGGAAAGGAAATGTAGATTGAATAAGGAAAGGTGGTGAGAGCGAGATATAGGAAAAAAGCCAGTACAGAAGTAGCGCAAAGCGTTTTCACTTCTTGTTTAAGGGAGTAATTGCAAGTTGGACAGATAAATGATCTAGATTATTGGAAACGTCAGCTTTCTGAACTCAATGAAAAAAAAATACAGATGTGCGATAGCGAGCCTCGCAGTTTCTGTTGTTTCTGAAAGCTCAGAAAAGAAATCGTAACCAAGTGAGCGTAGCGGGCCAGTTCAGAGAACGTTAAATAGAGAGGAAAGAGACGAGAGAAATAGAGAGAAAAAGTAAAAGCGTTGTTGTGATGCAAAGGAAGAGATGTAACAAAAACCAGTTCTAGAGTCAGCGTCGATTACTGCTTCTGTTGTATTTGACTCTAAAATATCTGTAATGTTTGCGGTGTAGAAAGCAGAAGACAAGGCAAGGCGTGCAGAGAAAAGGAAGCAGAAGTGAAAAGAGGTTAGGAGATCAGAGTCGGGCTTTTTCTCAGCACTAAATTGAGATAGCAGCAATATAAAAATGTGTCTTCTCAGAAGCATAGTGTCAGCAAAGTCTGCTCATTTTGTTTCCTCATCTCCTGGCAACGGTTGCAAAAAAGAAGAAATAGAGCACGCGGTTGTACGCATCTATCTAGTGGGGAACTGCGTGAAGTACAGCAATGACTCTCGTTTTGTCGTTCTGTAAATACCACTGTCTTTGTAAATAGTGAGGCAATGAGACTCAATCCTTTTTTTTTTGGATTCGAATGTGAGCAGATCTTGTAGCAAAAAAAGGAAGACTTAAATTCTATGGTAAGGACAAACGAGGCAAAGATCACCGCGGCTCTCCGAGTGCTTTAGTACGTCACCAAAACCTTTCGCTTTACATCCAGATGTAAATTTGTTTGAGCAGTGCGCGTGCCACCTAGCTCTAGGTGGCACAGCAGCGTCATGAATTGCTTGCGGTGCCGGACACCTCGCTCAGCGTCTCGCGAATGCACTGCAGAAGGTATTCGTGGTACGAGGCGGCGCTGCGCTGAAGGTGTCGATTCTCGCCAGCAGTCACC
The DNA here is from genome assembly GCA_030849055.1 of Crithidia thermophila. Taxonomy (NCBI): domain Eukaryota; phylum Euglenozoa; class Kinetoplastea; order Trypanosomatida; family Trypanosomatidae; genus Crithidia; species Crithidia thermophila. The sequence continues at coordinate 18,530 of JASAOP010002656.1, forward strand.
CAGATGGAGTAAAAGCGGTGAAGCAGCAGGCGATCGACTCGCAACCGCAGCGCCTCTGCCTTCTCCTTCTGATCCTTCCTCCGGGCGTGCTTGCACACAGCAGCAGCAGCAGCGTTGTCCTGCAACGCTTTCTGAAGAGGCACCGAGCACACGGTTGAGCAGAGCACGGAATCAGAAAGTGTTGACGAGGAGTCTCGCATTCGCTGCGCCGCTGCTTCTTTTTCACAGCCCGCGCGCAGTGAACGCTTCTTGTGCATCTCACAATCCTCAACAACTGCTTTTTCCTTCGCCCATTTCACCGGTGGCGAAGATGGAGCATCTTCAGACGCGTCGTTTGGTGACGAACCGTCTTGCTCCTCATGCAAATCGGTCGCCGTGTGAGATCTATTCAACGGCATTCTTTTCATCGTCGAGGACGAGAGTCCAGCAGAACGCGACACGGCGCTGGGAGAGGACGAGGCGACAGCCACCGCATCGCGAGCACTCGTTCTCTTTGTCGCGGGACTCGCGGGTGTCTTGGGTGGCGCACCACTGTTACCGTACGACGAAGAAACTTCATTTTTCCTGTTGGTCTTCGGCGACGTTGACGGGGGACGCCTCACTGGATCTCCAGCTCGCGGGCATGCTCCCTCGTTCCTCTCCTTTACTGAGAGAGGAACACCACCGCTGCTGCAGTGCAAGCTCGGGCTTGCACCGACGTCAACGTCACCGTGTTGTAAGACCGCCACGCGTGCCAGCAACGCCTGCGCAGCCCCGAGCACTTCGTCATCGGCGACGGCGGTGTTCGTCGTGCTGTCCGCGCACGGCAGTTCCACAGTGGGGCGTACGTCGACGTCGAGGGTGCGCCACCACCGCTGCTGCACCTCCGTGATTGCCTCATCGCGGCTCACCATATCTGCCGATTGCGCAGTGTTCTGGCGAGCATCCGTATCGCACGAAGACGATGCGAAAACATCGACAGATACTCCTCCGCTAGAGGTGGTCGCGTTCATGGCAACGGGGGACGCGTTACACACGTCTGTATTCATTTCTCCGCGAGAAAAGGGTGCATCATTAATGGCAGCTGCCGCAGCTGAGCGTTCAAAATCTTTTTCTCTGAACTGCAGCAAGTGTTTATACTCCACACCCACCGGCAGCACGCGGGTAACGGCAGAGACTTGTCTGTTGAGAGCACCGTCTGATTTGCCCTTCTCAGCATCGAGGCGTGTCTCGCGAAAGCTCCACAATCCGGACATGTCCGTACGCAACGCAATTCAACAATGTGCTCGTGCAAGTTGTCAATAGGATGAGAGAGAGAGTGTGTGTGAGAAACGTTGTCGAGTATCTGCAATGAGAAAAGGGACGAAGAGAGGCAAGAGGAGAAAGATAAAAGTTTAATACATTCTGTTTCTTTCATACCATTTGCATTAATGCGCCGCAGACAATCTCGCTCAATTGAAAATAGAGAAATGACTAAATCAGTGCACACGATTGTCACTGCTGCATATTTCTCATTCAGTGGGAGGACACGTCACACAAGTAAAGAAAAGAAGAACAAAAATCTTGACCATTCGACAAAGAGAAGAACCACGGCTGTTAAAATGCAAAACACTTGCAGAACGCATTTGCGTCCAAAAAGAAAAGGCCCGTTGGGGTTTTTCTCTCACGAAAGCAAGGCGTCTGCGAGTCACATTGCCGCGCAAGGCTTTCTTTGGAGTGGTAACCAAACCAAAAAGCGGCAAACGCGCGTAAAGCACTCTGTGGTACAGATATCTGAAGATATTAAACGCGCCAGCCGAAAACAGTGTTCTGCATCGTAGATTTGCTTTTGGAATATTGGCCTGATGTAATGCTTATTTTGCTGCATTGAGCACGCCTGCAATAAATCTGAGAGGAAGGCAGTCCGAGAGCGCCAATCATCGATGTCCTCTTCACATCCGTGTACACTTTCTAATCGTCATTTCTGCTTCTTTTTTTTTTTTATTGTTCTTTGGTTCGTAGTTGTTGGTCCTTATTCTCCATGGATGTCGGGAAAAGAGCAAACGCGTGAGGAATCATACTACACTACAAAACGCACAGTGACGTCTCTTTTTCCCTTTCCCACACCATTCGCTTAGAACTCGCTTTCAAGGTGGCGAGTAAAAATACTTTCTCTTTCAGAAAAAGTACGACTTCATCGACGGGAGGTAAAGAGCTAATGGCAGGTTTCTGGTAAAAGCATTGAACTCAAGAAGAGCAGCTACGCAACAGAGCGTAAAAAGCACTGGACAGAAAAAAAAAAAAGAAGTGCAGGGACCTCAAAGCATATATTAAAGATCAACAGACGCAAACCACCAGAAAAAAGGGAAAGAAACATCAAAAAAAAAAAGGGGGTGTCTTTGACGCGTTCAAAGCAACGCATCAAGCCATCAACACAAAGCATAAACGCCGGATCTGTGAATATGGAAGCAACAACAAAAGGCAAAGGTTGAGCACGACGACGGCAAAGAGAGAAACAAGAGCATCGCTGGACAAGTTATCCGGCGCCGCAGCGTAGAATGCGAGGAGAAGAGGAGCGGTTGCAGCAGTCAGGGTCACCACACGACTTTCATTTTTTCCCGCTCGCGAGCCCCAACGAGGGAGAAGCTTCACACATCAATACTCAAAAAGACACGCAGCTTTCCACGCCAAATGTGCTCCTCCAGACGGCGGCTCCCAACAGGGAAAAGGAAGCTGCTTTACTTCACCACGCGCTGGAGCGCCTGCGTGATCTCCTGGGCCTTCGCGTTGCCCTGGAGCCTCTCTGAGAATGTATTGACAAACGCGGGTGTTATCTTATCAGCAAACTGCTCAGGAGCGCGCTCTATTTGCTGCAGGACAGCATTCAGCACCGTCTCCTCATGAGCGGCGTTGCGCAGTGGGCAGTCGGGGGAGCGGCCCAAAATTTCCCACGCACCTGCCAAGAGCGCGCGCGGCTTTACCTCTGAGATGTGCTGCATCAGATGCGCTGGTAGCGCCTCCGTGAGGGCCGCCGGTGGCGTCGCGTTGTGAAAGGCGTACGCCTCCTCTAAATTGATGCGGCACTCCTCCAGATCTTCGAATCGAGTGCTGTACAGCTTCTCCCACTTCTCCGCTCGCGCGGCGCTGTTCTCCTCCTCAAGCTCGTTGCCGCCGTCGTCGTCGTCGTCTCGCTCCGCCGCCGCCGGCTTCTGCGATCGCCGCGGTGGTCGCTCGCCCAGAAGGTACTTGCTGAGCACGTCCAGCAGCTCCGTGGAGGGCAGCTTCACCTTCGAGGCGCCGAACGCCAAGCGTGAGAGAGCGCTAAACTGCCGTGCGCGGAACGTCAAGTCCGCAATCACGCGCTCCTGCATTACCTGCACAATGGCTGCAGGCAGCTCCGTCTGCGTCGCGGCGGCGTGGATCCAGATGGTGGCCGCCGAGGTTGTTGTCACGAAGTGGCACACCCGCTCCAGGCGCTCCATCAGCGCCTTCTGCATTGCCGCCACTGCCGCCATCAGCTCCGGCGGTGGGTCTGGGATATCTCGCTGGATGTGGGCGATGTCGCGCAGCAAGGCGCCGACTTCCTCGTCCGTGTGAAATTGTGCCGTGCTCGTGGCCCGGGCGAGGAGGGGGCACAGCTGCGGCGGCGACAGCTGCAACCGCGAGGCGGCGGAGAGAAACGTGACCACCTCCTTCGAGTGCATCGCCTCCACCTGCGACATCACCCGCTCCATCACTTCGCTGACGATCTGCCGCCACTTCGCCTCGTCGTGCGTGCGCATCGGGTGCACGGTCAAGACTTCCGCGAGCGTGGAGAGCTGCGGTGCGGGCATGGTCGGAACGCACGGTTCCAGCTGCAGGAGAAGCTGATTGGCCAGCTCCGTGTGGTCCCTCATGCGCAGACGCTGCATTGCTTGCAGCACCATGACCACCTCGACGGGCGTCATGTCCGGCACGACGGAGGGCAGCACCGTCGTCGTCACTTTGCGCGCGACCTCCTCCCGGTCCTCAAAGTCGATCGCACCGAGCGCGTTCATGTACAGCGCCACGTTGTGGGGCGAGAGGGCTGCCAGGTTGGCTTGCACCCACTTCGAGGCTTCGCTTAAGCCGTCTGTGGTGCCAGAGCGAAAGGTGACAGCGCAGTTGAGAATGATCATGATGGAACGCTCGTCCTGCGTGGACGGGTCAACGCGCACGCGGCGTAGCTGGCGACGCGCCTCTCGCCGAATCTGCGTCCGCTCGCGTGCTGTTTTGGACTGCTTGAATGCCTGCTTCATCTGGAACAGCGTTTCAGCATCCTGCTGGAGAAACTCCTGCGGGGTGCGCCGTGGCGGGCGCTCGCCGAAGCTGCCGCCGCCACCACGCGGCCGCTGGTTACTTCCGGCGTCCTGACGTCGGCCATTGCCGTTGTGGAAGGACCCTTGCTGCGGGCGGTTGCCAAAACCCTGCGCGCGCTGCTGATACTGCGGCGGCGGTGGGGACGGACGGTCATCGTAGCCGCGCTGTGGGCGGTTACCAAAGTTGCCCCCGCGGCTGTCGTAGCTCCCTGGCGGAGGTCGATTGCCGCCTCGCTGCGGCGGATACGAATCACGTGATGGGGAACCTCCGCTGCTGCTGTTGTTGCCGTAACGCGAGTTTCCGCCACCACGTCCGAAGCTTCCGCGCTGCAACACTGCAGCAGAGGTGGTGAAAAGGGCGCTGTTGGCGTGCAGCCGCAACAGTCGCGCCGGCTGCGCTGCTGCAGTGAGTAAACGACGCATTTTCTGATCTTTGCCTTCTCTCTCGCTCTCTTTCTAATTGTTTTTTTCTTTTTTTTACTGTCGAGATGCGCACGTCCGGCAGCTCTAATCCTTTTTTTGTAATAGTTGTATTGCAGTTTTTTATTTTTTAGTTGTCAAAGATGAGAGTGAAAAAAGTAGCAGAAAAAAAAGAGCGGTTTTTCACAGGAAAAATGAGAAATGTGCAACCCAGCGCTTACCATTTCAGCGTTGTGACCTAAACTGGCTTTCTCTTAAGCTTTAAAATTATTAAAAAGTGTCTCATCTTCTCATATATTGATACTGCCAGAAGGAGAGAAGGTAGCAATCAGCTTTTTCGACAACTGAGCAAGAAAATGCCTCAAAGTGTAAAATACCTATCTTCATACTTTCTTTGCTTTTTTAAGGCAAAACAAAAGGCTTTTCATTTGTTTGATTAAGATTCTGTACAATGGCAGTTCCTGTCGAAGAGTAAAAATGAGAACATTGATAAGACCAAAGAACGATGTCCTGCGCCTCCTCTACCTCTTCCTTTCATTCCACACAGCACTCTCACTGCATTTGCGCCGCCGCGCCGTCACGCAGGCCCTCAAGGTAGCGCTTGTGGAACTGCATCCTCTCCAAGTCGGTGCCTGGCCGCTCGCGCAGCAGCGCCAGCACCCACTCATCAAGGAACTCGCTCACCTCGTTCTCCCGCATGTACTGGTTGTCCTCCTGCCGCTTCGGCTGGAAGTCCACATCCGCGGAGAGCTCCTTGCCGTTGAGGATGTCGTTCACGAGCTGCAGAGAAAAGTCTACCTTGTTGGCGGGGTGGTTGTGGATGATGGAACGAGCGATCATCTCGAAAAAGTCGACAGCGCCGCCCTGGCGGAGGTAGCTCTTGGCGGCGTCGATCGACTGCTCATCTCTGGTCCACTCCGGGACGTTCATCTTGGCTATGTGATTGATTGGGAAGGGGTGGAAAACTTACAAATTGTGCGATACAGATCCGCTTTGTGGTGCAGTACTGAAGTTTTTTCTTTTCAGCTTTTCTCTTACGTGCAGGTGTTTGTGTGCTTGCTTGTGTGCGTACGATGAGTCTTGATTGGCTCTGAGAAATCGTCATCCACAACGATAGCATGTATTTTTTTTTTGTATTAGGTCAAAGAAAAAAAATGTGAGAAGTGAACGGAAATTGTAAATTTGTCTATTGAAGTCATTAGGAAACACAAGGCGCTGCAAAAGAATCGATCAGTGCCAACGCACCTGCACTGCCTCACTTGTCTTCGTCTCCCACAAATGCGCTGTTCGTCATTGCTTGCGCGCCGGGCAAGATGCGTGTTAGTACTTTTCCACCGCAACAGCGGCAGCCACAGAACCTTGAGAGGCGCATAATAGCCTTGACTATAGTTTTCTTTTTTTTTTCGCCGCGCACAAAATTTAGAGGAAGAAAACCGGCTTAGAAAAAAACGCGCGCTTCTGCCTGTGGTGTGCGCTCCGCGCCTTACTAAATTGGCTGCGTCAGCACATGACTCTAAAGTTCGTTGCATGCCCAGTCTTTGAAGTGGCTTTGCATTCTTCTCGTTTTCTACTCTCAGATTTGCTTTTTAACTCTTTTTTTGTTGTTTTTACTTTGACGCAAAACTCGGGAAAAGGGATATACGGTCACGATTCTCTTCAAATAGGCACGCATTGGCGAAGAATAGACTTAAACAATTCTAACACAAAAAAAAGGTCACTTACACCACGGAAGCTTGAGAAAAAAAATAAGCAAAAGAAATAAAGGAAGGCAGTCGAAAACCCCCTCTTTTTTAAACTATCACACCTTGACATTTCTCTGAAACTCATTCGCCGTCATAGAATTCTGCGAAGCGATTCACAAAAAGCAAAGCCCAACAAAACAGAGCGCAGAAAAAAAAAAGGTTCGCGATACAGTAACATCAAACACGTGTGCCCAGCTAGAGCATCAGGAGGAATCCACTGCAATAGCTCTAGAGAGACGAAAGCAGAAAATATCAACAGCAGTGGTTTTTAAAAAAGACTGGTTATCTCAAACATTGCTTTTCTCGCATCCTCAACTGCTTTCCTGTGCTTCTCTTGCTCCTCATCGTTGCGGCTTCCTCGTGTTTTCCCTCTTTTAAGTGGCCTGCAGACTCAGCTGTAGTAAAAAGAAAAAATTGAGAGAGCAAGAAAAAAAAATACCTTGTACATTATTGTTGATGTGCTGGCGCCCCACCACGGCCGCGCGGTGTGCCACGGTAGTACGGCTGACGCCCACGTCCACCACCACCACCACCGCCACCTCCGCCGCTCCCACCCCGGCCTCGCGGCTGCGGTGCCGTGCCTTGTCGCCCACGGTGCGGCGGCTCGAGCATGTACTGGTCGCCATCGTCGTGCAGCGACGACGTCATCTCCGCCTGCTGCCAGTTCATCTGGCCCAGGTGGCGGTTGCCGTGGAAGGTCTCCGGGTCCGGGTCGTCCCAGATGTCCGCCGCGTCGCGGTGACTCGCACCACCACCACCACCACGGGAGCGACCACGCGTGCCGGGACGCGGGCCGAAGCGCGCCGCGAGCGCCTCCTCCACCGCCTCGTCGTGAACGTCCGCCATCCCCGCCGCACCGCCGTAGCCCATGCCCCGTCCGCGGCCGCCGCCACCGCCGCCATTTGTAGTAGTAGTAGTAGTAGTCGTGTTGGCGTTGTTGCTGCTGAGTGGCGCTGGCACGCCGTTGTCGTAATGCCCGCCACCACGCCGCACGCCGCCGTTGCCGCCGCGTGTGGAGGGTGGACCGCCACCGCGACGCCGCACCGCCCCACGCCCGCGTGGACCGCCCCTGCCGCCACGCCCGCCTCGATAGTCGTCGGTGCCGGCGTAATCGCGCTGCTGCGACTGGTGCTGGGAGCGGTGGCGCGTGTGCCCCTCCCCCGGGCCATCCAGCGGGGCGGAGTAAAAGTGGTCTTCCGGGTCGTCCGCCGGCGGCGGGCTGGGCGGTGCGGGGTTGTCGTAGCGCGGTCCGGGGGTCTGCTGGATCGGCATCGGCGACGCGATCGGCGGCGACACGATGCGCAGGCTCGGGCTGGGGCTGCCGGTCGTCTTGCGGAACAGAATCTTCGACAGGTGCACGGCCTCGTTGAAGACGCGGTGGGTCTGCTCGTAGTGCTCGACAATGCGCTGCAGCACCTCCTCGATGTGCTCGTTGATGATCGTCTCGGCGACCTGCGTGTTCTCCCAGCACAGGTAGGTGAGGGCCTTGAGGGCGTGCACGATCAGCTTCTCGGTTGTCAGGTGTGTGCGCATCGCGTTCACGATGAGCGGGATCGCCCCTGCGTCGGCGAGCAGCTGGCGGTTGTTCTCCGAGTTGAAGGCGAACTGGGAAATGGCGCGGCAGGTCGACTTCTGCAGCAGCGCATTGTTGCTGTGCGTCCGCATCGCCTTCAAAATCTCAGGAATCGCGTCGACAGCGACGCGCTCCTTGATCTCGGTGTTCCACGCCAGCGTGCCGAGCACCGAGCAGCCGAGCTCCAGCATGCGCAGGCGCTCAAAGTTGTCCATGGCGTGGATGACGCAGTCCACGCCGCCAAACTCGAAGATCTGCTGCTGGGCGACGGTGTTGTCGAAGGCCAGCGCGCTCAGCCCGCCGCACGCGTTCAGCTGCACCTTCGGGCTGGACTTGTGCGTCCGCATCGCCGTCAAGAGCAGCGAGACACCGCCGAGGCGGGTGACGGCGCGGTTAAGGTCCGCGTGCTCGTAGGCGAGGTGCGCCAGCGCGTTGCACGCCTCCTGCTGCACGAGCTGGATGTGCGGAAAACGCTTCATCGCCGCGATGACGGCGTCAGCCCCGCTGAGCTGGTAGAGGCGGTCCTTGTTGGATGGCGAGACGAGCGAGAGCGTCACGATGGCGCGGCAGGCCTCCTCCTGCACCTCGCTCACGCCCTCGTGGCGCCGCATCGCCGCGACGATCTGCTCCAGCGCGGAGGCGGAGTCGTGGAGGCTGACGTTGCTGATGTTGGCCAGTGCGCGGCAGGCGTGCTCCTGCACCTCGTGGTTGTTCGGGTGGTTCCGCATAGCATCGACGACCACCTTGTAGCCGTGGTTCGCCGTGATCTGCGCCGCGTTGTCCTCGTTGGTCCACGACAGGTACGACAGCGCCACGCAGCCGTGCATCTGCGCGCGGTCGTAGTTTGGGTGCTGCTCCATGCCGCGAATGATCAGCGGAATAACGCCCTTGGCGCTCATCTCGTCGCGGTACCGCTCGCAGTTGAAGGCGACCTGCGCGAGTGCGCGGCAGGCGTTCTTGACGAGGCCGGAGCTGGTGTAGTGCTCCTCCAGCGCCTTCATGATCACCTGCACGCCGCCGAGGCGCACCACGTCGGCCTTGAGATCGCTGTTCCAGCACATGGTGCCAATCGCGAGGCAACCGTTCTCCTGCAGCCGCGCCTTCTTGCCGCGGCGCATGGCGTCCAAGATGAGCGCCACCCCACCGTTGTCGACGATCACCTGCTGACCGGTTTGGTTGTTGAAGGTCAGTCCGGAGAGGGCGGCGCAGGCGGACATGAGGAGGTCCTCGTTGCCGGGGAACTTCCGCATCGCGTTCAGCACGAGCAGCAGCCCGCCCGACTCGGTGATGCTGGCGGTGATCGTCTCGGAGTCGAAGGACAGGTAGGACAGCAGGCTGCACACCTCCTCCTGGATCGCGGCGTTGCCCTGGTACGCGCGCATCATCTCCAGCACGCGCGGCACGCACCCGGTGGAGTAGATGCGCGTTTTCATCTCCTTGACGTTGATGGCGACCCCGCAGAGAAAGTGGATGCACTCGAGCACGACCAGCTCCGACTTGGTGTTGTTAAAAAGCGACGACACGCAGTCCCAATCGATGAACTGCGAGCGGGGCAGGTTGCCGAAGACGCGCAGCACGTGCCCGCACAGCATCTCCGACTGCTGGTAGCGTGCCAGGGCATCGGCGAGGTACATCATGACCGGCGAGTCGGCGTCCACGGTGCTGGAAGCGCCAGAGCTGGTGACGTTGGCCATGATGCGCGCCGCGTACGTCGTGATCTCCTCATCGCTGATGTGCTCGTGCAGCACCCCCTCCAGCGCGGTGATTCCCTTCGCATCGAGAAACTCCTGGCTGGCTTGCAGGAAACGGTCGGGGATCTCCTTGTAGTAGGACGTGAACTCCGCCAGCGCACGCGTCGCCACACGCACGATGGCGGCGTCCGCGCAGTGAGCCTGCAGCACGTTCGCCAGCTGCGTGATGCCGTCGCCGATGTCGTACAGGTTGAAGTGGGCGAGCAACGTGCAGGCGGCCAGGACAATCTTGCGGTCGTTCAAGTAGTGCCGCAGCGCCTCCACCGCCACCTTCGGCACGCCAAACTCGGAGAAGAGGGACACGGTGAAGTCATCGGTGCAGTAGTAATGGACGATGGCGCACACCCAGCGAATGAACTGCGGCCAGTTGCTGTGCTGCTGGGCGATGTCCACCAGATTCTCCACCATCTCCTCCACTTCATCCGGCGAAAGCTGCGAGCTGACGCACGTCTTCAGCAGCAGGCTGGCATTCTGCCCCGCGCTGCTCTCCGTGGAGGTTTGCAGGCGGTTCTGCAGCAAGGTGACACGCTGCGGCGGCGCCTGGGCCTGCACGCACAGAATCGTGTACTCAGGCGTGTCAGTTCCTTTGAGGTTGAGCTGCTGCATGGGAGAGCCCCTCACCACCTGATCAAAAAGGTCCTCCATTGCTTTTGCTTTTGTCTTTGTTGCTCTTCGTTTGTTTTTTTGCTAATGGAAGCAAATCGGCTTTTAAGTACTTCTTAGTCTTCCTTTTTTTGCTGTTGCTGTTAGTCTGTCTCGTGAGGAGTCGTGAATGTATGTGGGAAAAATAGTATTTGTTCTGCTGAGATTATGAAACGTAATCAATGTTTCTTTCGTTGTTCAACTCTCTCGCTTTTTTAAGGGCGGTAGTGCAAGAGAACGGAGTTCAAAAAATCGTGACCAGGTTGCTTTTACTCTTAGTTTTTGTCTTTCAATACACGGAATGCCTTAAGACGCAAGAGACAAAACAAAAAAAACAGGTAAAGAAAGAAAAAAAGAAGTGAATGATCAATTGTGTTCAATCGACCTCTCTTTGGCACAGAAAAGAAAGAAAAAAAAGGATGTAGTGCACCGCAAAGTAAGATGAAGGAAAAAGGTTAGCTGAGGTTATCACAGATTCTCAGATACCCTCCGTTGCAATGCACGCCGACCAGAAAAATAAAGGGAGAAAGACAATGGATGCGCTGAGTTAGCGAAATTTTTTTTGTTGACGGAGCCGATGATGCTGATGATAATAATAGTAGTGGTAAAGAAGCCGCTTGTTGACTTAATCAATATGTAAAATGCTAATTTCTGAGAGAGAGAATTTTTTTAAAAAAATCAGGCAATCGCGGAACACGTGTGTGTGTGTGTGCAATTTGAAGACGGTCGTACATCATGCAGAGGACACGAGAGGAAAGTGAAGGGAAAAGAAATCGGAAAGTTGAAAGACTACAAAAGCAACGGTAACGAGTGCGACAATGCCACGGAACGTCGAAACCGAAGGACATACATTACTCTATATCAGGCTGCTACAAGGAAAAAATGTAAAGAGCTTTATCTACAGATGTCGTTAAGCCGCCAGCGCATCGCATTCCGTCACGCTTTCCTCCAACGGACAGTGTTGACGCAGCCAAACACACGTGTGCAACAAAAAAAAAGAACAAAGGATTACGCGTGCCTTTTTCTTTTTAGTCGATATTAACTACGCAATTACCAGTGACTAGCAGCTGCTTCAGCGGAGGCGCAAACACAGTTGTCCTCCGACATGCGCACATGTGTCGCAGAAGAGGACAAGGATCAAGCCTCAGTTACAACAAGGATGCAAACAAAGATAGAGATGAGGAAAAAGAAACTTAGAGGCGCTAGCAGTTTGGCAAAGCTGCCAATCAGGAAAAAAAAATGGAGCGACGAAAGGGCAGAAAAATTATAAGGGAGTGTGTGTGTGTGTGTAAGAAAGATAATCTGAAGGAAGGGCTAAAGAATGGTGAGCCTGCAAGCAGGCTCATCCGGCTCCGGAAGTGGGCGAGTCGGAAGGTCGGACGGGGTGAAGTTGCGCTTCGTCGTCAGCAGCCTGCGAGACACGCGGGCAACGGCAAGCTGCAGTGCCGTCAACACGTTCCGCTCCCCAACAATGCTCCGCTTCTGACCCTCCGCATGCCGGTGCGCCACCTCATTCAGCAACTCCCCCCACGACCCACACTGCGTCTCCACGTCGATAACACCGCTGTGGGCGAGCAGCACGCACGTCACGTCGAGGTCTCGCAGACGGTCCAGCGTGTGCATAAACGCCCAGTCGTAGTGCACCGGCTGGGGCGAGAAGAAGCCCTTCCGCAAGCGCACAATCATGTCTGCCGCATAAAAGATGCGCGACTGGCGGTGGTAGAGGCCGATCATGTGGTCCGTGTGCCCGGGGATGTGCACCGCCACCCAGTCCTTAAACCCGCACGGCAGCGGCGAGCCGTCGTGCAGGATGTGGGGCTGCGATGTGGTGTAGCGCCAGTACGGCCCCAGCAGGCCGTGTGAGTGCTGGAACGGGTTCTCGGCACCGCGGCCGTTGCGCTGGCCCAGGTAGAGCAGCATGCCCGTCTCGGAGAGCTGCGCAATGCGGCCGCCGATGCCTTTGTACGCGGCGCTCATGAAGGCGGGCTCGGCTACCGGGATGCCGAGCTCCTCATACGCGCGTGCAGCACCGCTGTGGTCGATGTGGCAGTGCGAGGCCACCACCAGCTTTAGGTTGTCCTGCATGGTGTAAGGGACGCCGTCGGCTCCGCTGAGAACCTGCTCAATGTAGAACTGCACACGTGGCGCGTCCGTCGGCGACCCGCAGTCAAGCAGGATGAACTGGTTGCGCTTTGGGTACTGGGCCAAGTGCAGCGCCGAGACGTAGCCGGGGATGCAGTGGAGCATAAGCGGCTCATCGTCCGCCGTCAATGTCGAGATGCGTGTGGAGGAGATGAGGTGGCTCGGGCCTTGGAACTTGGCGGGGTGGCCTGTGAACTTGAACGCCGTCGGTCCCGGAGGGAAGAAAAGGCGACTCAAAAACCCCATTACCCGCTAATCATCCTATTGTTGAGAAGGAACAGAACAAGCGCCAACAAAGATGAAAAAAAAGTATGATAGCAAAGTGAAAAAAAAGGAGGTGAAAAGAAGAGAAAACTCTTACTGAAAACGGCGCAGGAGTTGCACAATTATTCAGCTGAAGGAGACTTCTGTTTGTCAGCCCTCTTAGCACGGTACAATGACGCTCGACACTCTTTTTGTGGGGGCGAACCGAAGCGCGCTCGCTCTCGACAGCTGCGGAAAGCAGTCTGTGAACACAGCGTGTGCGGCATGATAAAAGAAAAAAAGGAGCAATTCCGTCGCAAATCGTTGTGTGTGTTCACTCCTAGATTGTGCACTTTTTTTCTTTCGACAAAATATTAAAGCGACCGTTACTAGTTGGGGATTCATTTGAAAGGGTGATTGACTGCGCGAGTGTCTCTCGGTATGCGCGTGCTTGCGTGCGTGCGTGTGTACGGGTGCCTACTGCGAGAAGCACCAGAGCAAAATGTTTCACAGAGACGTCAAAATATTTTGGAAGAGACAAGAAAAAGACGTCTGCGCCGAGCAGATGGCAGCCTACGCAAAAGTCTTGCATGGCAGAGCCATTTTCTTTTTCTTTTTTTTTTCCGAGAACGCGGGCGATAAAAAAAAAACGAAAAAAAAGGGGGAAACAAAAATCAAAAGCGTATAGATTTCTTTTTGTTAATCTCAAATTGAGAGCACTGAAGATAAAAAAAAAAAGGCAGTAAAAAAAATAATTTCCAAAAGTGCTGCCAAGCAGTGAAGAGTCATGCACCTGCACTGGTAGTAACGAGCGGAGTTTCTTACTTGATCGCGCGGACGGCGTCCATCTCGCTCGCCTTGTCGACAAGGAGCATCCCCGCCAGCCTCTCCGCCATCTCCGGCGACTGCAGAACGGCCACGGCGGCAAGTGCAAAAAAGATTGCCGTGCCGGGTCCGCGGCTGGTGAGGCAGTTGCCAGACTTCACGACGGCGCTCTGCGAGTACTTGACCGAAGACGGCATCTTCTCCTCGAAGTTGGGAAAGCTGGTTGCTGTCTCGACACCCTCGAGCAGCCCCATCGGGCCGAGCGCCATCGCCGGGGCGGCGCAGATGGCGCCGTACAGCTTATTCTGCGAGCGCATCTCCACCATGATCTTCTTGAGCGCCTCGCTCTTGCCCAGAATTTCCGCCCCTGGCATTCCACCGGGAAGGAGGACCGCGTCGTAGTCGCCGGCCGCAACCTCGGTGATGAGCGCATCACACTGCACTTTGGTGCCGCGCGACAGCACGATGTTTTTCGACTCCGTCACAGAGGCCAGCGTGACGCTGATGGCAGCGCGCGCGAGGACGTCGGTGATGCACACCAGCTCGATGTCCTCCGAGAAGTCAGCAGCGGCGACAAGAACACGCATTTTTGTGATATTTGGAAATGAAGAACGTATTTGTGTGAGGGGGGAGAGGTGCACCTACAGCAATCAAAGGGAAACGCAAGGTAAATCGCAACAGTAGGACAAGAAATAGTCGTGAACAGATACACAAAAGTGTCAAAGAACTTGCTAAACTGCGCAGCGGATTTTAATCGTTTTGAGAAAAGCGGTTGAATGGGTTCAAATCAAAGAAATAAAAAGAAAGAGCGGAGAGAAGGCGGCAAAAGTTGTTCAATTGATACATCGTGACGAGAACAGTGTCGGCGTCAAAGGAAGGAGAATAGAGAGCTTTCACTTTTGCAGGGCATTGCATTCATATTTTTTGTGTTTTCTACTTCAAGAAGCACGCACGGCACCAGAAAGAAGAAGGCAATTCGACTGATGGTGAAACCCACGATAATGATGGTGCTGATACGCACACGGAACTTCTGCCTTCAATTACGCGTCTTTATAGCCACAAAGACATTCCAATTGTTTTCGTTGCTCTGAATTCTGTGAAGCCAATATCCAGGTGAAGACAGGGAACGAGTAATACACCGAAACGACCACTCTCAGGTGTAAGCATCCGCACCGACAAGCAATTTGGTGTATGTGGATAGCTCGTCGCAGCGTGATGTCGATGCCTGTCACTCGTGCTGCGCGCGCGTGGAAAGAACGACCGAGATGTTTCCTCCTGCTGGCAACACATACACGGCGCACGAAGCTGGCTTCGTCTCCGAGGCCTCCAAAGGCGCCAGGTGACCCAGAACGTGGACCACATCCCCTACACCAATGTTCTCCTGCGCAAAAGCGCAAAGCGTAACGCCGACAACGCGCACGCGTATTTCCATGGCGACGCTCGACTGCGCAAACGGGATGTTGTACTTGACCATGAAATCGACGCAGCTGCTTTCATCTTGATCGCCTGGAAAGATAGCCGAGGTGGCCTTTGGTGCTTCGGTAACAACGCCAACCATCGTAATTACAGCAGAGCAACCTGAATGCTGCAAGGAGGGCAGTTTCGCAACTTCCTCGGCGCCGGTATCGCTCGCAACAAACTCTTGCGGGGCTTTTTCCTGAATGAGCTCCGCGGAGGAAAGAAACGTTTTGGCAGCTTGCGCAGGCACGTACGCTTTGCTGGATTCCATCGCAGCGGTGCGCGCCTTTTCCTCGACCAACGCGTTGAGCTCCTCCGTTGCATCGTGCAACTGACGGCGCAGTCGCTTCTGCTTCGACTCTTCAAGGCGCACTCGTGCGTCGGACGGTTTCGCGGAAGCAGCGCTCGTCAACGGCGGTGACGATTCAACTGTACTTTCAGCCTTTGCTGGGCTGCTTCCCTCTCGCGCATGCGAAGACGTGTCGAGAGTCTCCATTTCTTCAAAAAGCGCGCTTAGCGGGTCGGTGTCCTTGAGTGCGCATCTGCTGGTGGACACCATTCTGGCACTGTTGCGCAGCCGAGGCAGCGCCAGTGCCACAAAAGTCCTTCGTCTGTTCCACATCGCTGATTGACAGCCTCAGCACGGAAGAATGAGAATTTGCTTATAGTGAGAAGAGGGGTGAGGGAGCAACGAAAGGTGATGTCTTCAATTGGGGGAAAAAGGGACAAAAAAGGTGGCATTTGAATGTGAGTGAAACCACTCAGAATGCGCGCAGCTGGAGAAATTCGAAGGCTCTGAATCCATCCCAAGTAAACAAAATGTACCATCAACGCAGATCTCTACAACGCTGCGTCAAAGTGTAAGGCACTTATCATCCGATTCAAGCACATCCAGCCGATGAGTACGAGCAGGTGCTCTCGAAAACCAATTTTTCAATAGTACATTTGCAGCCTCGACAATCAGCGAGACAATTCTAATGAATGGCTTCTTTCTTTTCTCATTTGTTGTTTTCTTTTGTTTATTCTGTGGTCAAACAAATCGTATCATTTCGGCAGAAAACCAGCCTTGACGTAATCCAAGCGCTGCTTCTTGGTCAACATTTGATCATCGATCAAATCCATACGCGGCTTCGTTAGCGTTCGCAGCTCCTTGCCAACGTTCCACCGTGACGGACTATTCAACTCAAAGACGGACGGGAACGACTTCACCCGCACCTTTCCGCCGCTGGTTGCATGCTGCAGCGTGTACACCTGGCGCTTTGAGACAAAAAACTTGCCAGTCCAGTCGCCCGTGATGTAGTTTTCCTCTGGCAAAAACTGCGATTGGCTCTTTGCCGTCATGAAACTCCAAAAGTACGGTGCATTCAGATTCATAGCGTGTGTGTTTTTCTGGTGCGGACGCCGGTGAAACGGAAACTTGCGTTGGCCGCGCCGCGCTAGATAGAAGCCAAAGGAAGACTTTGCGATTTTGAGGAAGCGCTTTTGAGCCCCTGTAGCTACAGTGAAGGGGTTGCACAGCTGCGACGCTGGCGTCACGACAGAAGCGCAACGACGGAGCATTTCAGCACCTTCACTGCAAAAAACAAAAAGCGAAAAAGAAAAAGGAGTACAACGTACCACAACAACGCCGCAGAAAAAATGCCGTGTTTCACTTTACTAGCAAGCAAGGATAACGAAAAAGTCGAAGGGAAAAAAAAAAGAATGAGAAGAGAGAATGTGAGGGAGGAAAAACAAGATGGTGTCGAATGATACAGAGACTCAAGCTCATCACTTTGGCTTTTTCTTTTCTTTTCACGTTTGCGCGCTGCTGTGGCTGTCTGCGAAAAAAAAAAAAAGCTCATTCTTGCTCTCATCTGCACTTCAGCAAGCGACATAATTTGATTGATTTCGAGCGCAGACGACAACTATAAACTAGGAACACTTTTCACGACTTCACACCCATTTCTCTCACTGCGTCTTCTTTTCCAGCTACTTTTTTTTTTTTTTTTTAACTCGTCTGCGATGCAACAATAGGTGAAAAAGTATAGTTTTTACGTTCTGTGAATTCAAGGTATCAGAGCCTTCTACGGATCCTCGCTGATCGCCACCTGCGCCTTCCGCAAAATTGAGCCGTCAAGCAGGTAGCCGTCCTTGATTATTTCCGCAACACAGCCGTCCTTGACCTCTGGAGTCGACGGAACTGTAAAAAGCTTCTCTTCTACCTTTTCGTCGAACGGCTCCCCCACTCGCGGAGGTGCCTTCGTGACTCCAAAGCGCTTGAGAGTCTTGATCGCAACGTCCTCCGTCAATTTCACACCCGCCAAAATGGACGCGTGTGACGATGGCACCTCAGCGTTTTGTTTCAGATACTCGTCAACCTTCCCGGAAACAACGTGGAGAGCGTCACATACCTCTAGCATATCCTTTGCAAAAGACTCCTTCGACTGCGCCTCTGCCTTTTTCTTCGCTTCGATCATTTCTTTGCGCAGATTCTCGCACGCAGCGGCCTTGTAAAGACTCTCGGTAGTCAGCTTCTTGATCGTTTCTTCAGCCTCCTTGAGCTGTTTCTCGAGCGCATCGTATTGGCCTTTGGTGGCGGTCGTGGGAGCTTCCGCAGTCGCCGCTTTCGCACCCGCATCTGCGGCACAGCACCGTCTTGAGGCGAAGGAAGCGCCGCTAAGAAAAATAGACTGTGTACTAATGCGCCTAAACATCGTTCAAACTCATTCTTTAATTATCATATTTTTTTTTTTTTATGGTACAGAAAAACAGAGAGAAAGAAGCGGGAAAGAAGAGCAGCGGAAATTTTCTTTCTTTATTGGAGAAAGAAAGTGTTGAGACTTGAGCTGAGAAAAAAATAGGTTCATAATTTTAAAGCCAATTCAAGCATTACTTAACGCACTTCCTTGCAGCATGGAAACAAAATGAGGAGAAATTGTAGATTCCTCACATCACTTTTTTCATAATAATTATTATTTTCTTGTGTTGCCATTTCCATCTAGTCACCGTGAATAAGTGGAGAAGATTTCTAGCGTAACAGTCTCGCAAAACTTCCATACAAATAGCAAAGGACAGAAAAGGTTTTTTTTTTTATTGCTTTGGAGGTCGTGTATTGCACCATGGTAAAGACAACAGTAATAATAATAAATTATGTGAAGAGTAGAAAGTTTTTTACAAGCGGGGGGAAGACGCAAGCAGCGTCTTGAAATTTCAATTATTATGTTGTTGTCTTTTCGCAACGCAAAGCGTAACCCTTTGTGCTTTTTTCTACCCCAGCGCCATTGAAAAAACCGCAAAGGCGCAACACTTTCTTGTCGAACACACTCGGCAAAACCAGAGTTGTGCTCGCACCTCATTCGTGTTTCGCGTCCATCACCACGCGACTCTCTGATGCGCATCATTGCTTCTGCTTCTGTCTCCCCGCGTCATTGAGTGCAATCAACGTGCCAGAACGGGCCGTGTTCAAACCCACTACTCGCAAAATAAAAATATATATAATTTAGAAATCAACTTCCGTTAGCATACAGCAATATTTATGGCTTCATTCGCTCGAATCGCCAGCATCATTCATGCGTCATTTCTTTAACAAAAAATATTGAATTTGTGTTTTTTGTCGACGCCTGGTGAGTAACAAAAAAAATCGTTTTAAGATGTGAGAGAAAAGGTGAAAAAAGTTAGTGAGATCAAAAAAAAAAAGAAAAGAAACAGCCTGGAGAAAAAGAAAAATGGAAACGGTGATTATTGTTTGGTCGCAAGTGTTTCAACTCATTTTAAATGTTTTCTGTTTTCTTTTTTTTTCTGCTTCTTACCCGCTGTGCGAAACACCCACCTGGGCAGCGCGCAGCACGCGGCTCTTCAATGTGTAGCCGTCCTTAAGGACATTGGAGACGGTGTCCGCCGGCGCGTGCTCGGTCGGAGGGGTGCTCACCAGAGCATCGTGCAGGTTGGGGTCGAAAGCAGTGCCTACCTTCACGCCCATCTTCTCAATACCGTGCTTGCCCATGTTTTTGAGGAGAACCTTGCTGGACAGCTTCACACCAGTGTGGATGGAGCCCAGCATCTTGTTCTCGTTCAGCTCCTGCTCTGAGAAAGCGGCAAAAGCCTCAATTGCCTTCTCCAGAGTGTCCGCAACCTCCAGCATATCCTTGCCGAAGGAGGTGATGCCGTACAGCTTCGCCTTCTCAACGTCCTCGCGGCCAATGCGGCGCGCATTCTCGGCGTCAGCAGCACGGTAGAGGACGTCCTTCTTCAGCTCCTCAATCTTGGCCTTGGCGTCCTCCAGCTGCTTCTCGACCTTCTTGAGGGTCTCCAGCGGCACCACCTCCTCGGTGGTCTTCTTGGCCGCTTCCTTCTCATCGGCAGGCTTCTCCGCCTTCGCCTCTGTCGAGCACCAGCGCTGGCTGCAGATCATGACCGCAGAGCTGCGCGCAAAAATGCCGGAGCGGATGGTGAGAGCCCTCATTTTTTTTTTTTTTTACTGTAATACTTTCTCTTAAAAGGCACGAGTATTCTCGAATTGTTTTGTAACCTAAGTTGCTTGTGTTTTCTGCATGAAAAACGAGTTGCACAGAGATAGGCGTATGATATTGCAATAAAAAAGTATTTAAGTAAAAACGCACACATCAAATGAAAATGTGAACGTTCATTTAAGCACGTGAGAAAAAAAAAGGAGAAAGAGGAGCAGGAAAAAAGGCAATTTTTGTAAAATGATTATTTTTTTATGTTACTCGTAAATAAACTCACTCCAGAACACACAAAACCAAATTTACGCAACTACGCATTTTGCTCAATTTTTGTGCCAACAGCACGGGAAAGGAAAGCGCACAAACAGGTAAATAGTGTTCTCAATAATAATAATAAAATATTTGTTTTAGCTTTTTAAAAAAACGTCTTTTTTACGGCCTTTTTTTTTTTTGCAGAAGCTTACATTTACTTGAAATTTCACCATTTAAACAGCGAAAAGACATGCAAATAGGTACGGTTTTTTTTTTTTTTTGTGATGTGAACAATAAATTACGGTGGTAGCAAGCAATCGAGCTCCGTCATTTCTACGGGTGTCATCCACGACTCCTTCCGCAAAAAGCACCACGCAAATCGAAAGTGACGCATTTGCTCCTTTGTGACAAAGTCCACGTTGCGTACTCCAATGTCGGAGCGCTTGAGAAACACAGGGAGCGCGGTGAGAAACGCGTAGTTCAGGGTCTGAATGGAAATGTCGGCAAGCAGCGGGGTAACGACACTCGTAGACTTATCCACCACTGAAAGAGAGACCGAAGTGCCGCGGCAATTGTACTGACAACGAAGAGGGAGAATGGGCGGCTCTTCTACAAAATCAATACTAGGCAACCGCTTCGTGCTCACGATCCGTAACGCCGTTGTGCGGGGTCCGTCCATAAATGGAATCTCTGCTGTTGTAGCAGTGTCTTGGCAGATGGAGCCGCAGGCTTCGAAAAAATCCGCCATTGGTGCCGAGCGGGTGGAGCTTCCGGATAGCTCGCACAGTAGACCTTCGCCCGGCTCCGAGTGGTCTAGTATCTTCAATTGCAGCGTGCCACCAGCGCTCGGAAGAAGTGCCCAACGCAGCTCAACGCGCTGCAACTCTTTCAAAAACTCTTGCCAGGTCCGCATAAACATCGGCTTCTGCACAAAGCCGTAGCGCTCGAAGCAGGCATTCTTTGCCTCTTCGTCGTTTTCAAGGTCAAACTGCATTTTCTCGGCTCGCCTTTGCAAGCGCCGGCGGCGGCGTCCGAATTCGGGTGTTGAGGAAGCGCTGGGGAGTGTCGAAGATGGCCCAACCATAACTCCCCGAACAAACGAATGTGTTCGCGGCAACAACAATCTCCTCATCGCGCACTCAGGAGAGAAAAACACTTTGTGAAGCACAAGTTAAAAAGACAAAAAAAAAGTTCAGAAAGATAAGAAAGATATTTGATAATGAACCATCAAATGACAAAAAAAAAAAGCGGATGAGAAACACAACGTTGTCCATAATATTCCATTTTGCAAAACAATACGACTCCAACCACACGAAGAGCACCACATAGTAACGAAAAGCGACTACTTCGCATTTCACGTCAGACTGTTAAAAGCAATCGGGGTATTTTAAATTGCGTGGGGAAAAATGTCCAACAAGATAACTGCATTGTTTCGATTTTTTTTTTTTACATTTTCAATTTAATGTGTTCTTTCCGGGCTGTCTTTAAAAAAATATATATATAATCCCCGGCAACGTCATCTATTCATTCAATTTAATTTTCTTTACGTAGACAGCGCTGAAAAGGGAGGAGTTCTTTTGTGTAATAGGAATAAAGCCTCCAAAACACTCAATATTTGAAGCACGCACTAAAGAAGAGTGAACACACTACGTCCACCTCAGATTCCACTCTGAGCAGCGCGCTACACATTAAGGGCAGCATCGAGTGAAACAACAAAATTATCGTGCCCCATCAGCACACCGAGCACAGACGTACAGTGCGGCAGCAGTAGTTCTGGTAAAGACGTTAGAGCTGAGAGAGAAGGCGACACCACAACAAGGAGGTACACGAGGAACCCGAGCTTTCGTTTAAAAACAGTTTGCTGTGGTTGGTGGGGGGGGGGGGGGGTCGCTCAGAGGGTTGCGCGGAAGTCACGTGCAGTTTAGCAAAAAAAAAAAAATCATTTTAGTTTGGCTTTAGTGACTTTCAGCGAAAGGCTCCTGTAAAGTAAATGGCACTTGGATAGCAGCAGTCGCGGTTTATTACTTTCAGAAAAAAATTACTATTTAGACTGAGCTTCATCTTTTGTTGTTGCTTATTTTGCACTCCATCTCACCAAACCTCTTCATAGACTTTTCTTTGCTATCAAAGAAACCGCACACGCGCAAATTGGCGTTAAACATTTCGAAACTACCTCTTTTTCTCTTGAAAGCGCAATCAGCTTTTTTTTTTTTTCGAACGTTGAAAAGCAATACACGCGCAAGGAAAAATAAATAAACGTGAATGATAATGATGTCGACTGCTTTCTGGCGCGCAGCCAGTCATGATGAAGTCTCAAAACACTTTTGCTCTGCTTAAACATACTTCTGCACCTACCAACTTGCCCTGCCTACCTTTTGAAAGGTACGAATAAATAAATATATATTTATATTTGCCCAGTATTTTCATTTTTATTTATTGCACGCACAACGCACGAAGTTGCACGCGCAAAAGTGCACATAAAAACAATAAGAACATGAAAACAGAAAGGATGCTAGAGTCCGCAATTCTGCTCGAGCAAAACGCGTCGCGGCTCCTCGAAAACGGGCAGCCAGCCAGCGCTTTGCAGCTCGTCGAGATTCTGTGCGAGCTGCAGCCGACAAAGCGCAGCCATCAAACGCTGAAGATCAATTGCCTCTACGACCTGCGAGAGTACGACAGCGTCCTTAAGCTTGTCAAGGACGTCCTTCCTCAAAGCGACGAGGGCAAAAAGGCGCATTTGTTCGGCATGAAAGCGGCATTCGAACTCGGTGATTTGAAACTGTGCGTTCAAATAGCTGAGGGCCTCATTGCACTGAACTACTCCTCAGTTGTAGCAATGTGTTACATAGCCAAAACAGCCGAGCTTAACGGGGATACCGCTAAAGCGGTGCGCTTCTACAAAGCGGCGCTGGAAACCGATCCGTTCTGCGGCGAAGCCGTCTCCGCCCTTCTCGAGCGCCACCTTGTCGACCGCGGAGAAGTTGAGCACGTTGTGGATTCGCTCAATTTGCCAGAGGAGGCGGAAGTCTACCGCCAATCGCTCAAAGCACGAATCGGTACAATGATCGCCGAGCGCCCCACGCAGGGCATTCCCAGAACACTCCTTCTTCTCGCCAGCGCAAAGCGCGAGTACGAGGGAAACAACCTCCGCCAGGCCCTCTCGCTCACTACCGAAATACTGGAAATGGAACCCTTTCACCGCGAAACGCTGTGCTTGCACCTGTGTGTGCTCGTGGACTCAAAAGCAACGCCTATGTTGTTCGAGAAGGCCCATTTTCTCTCCAAAAACAAAAATTACACGGAGCTGGCAGTGTACGCAATCGGGTGTTTTTATTTTTCTCTGGCTAACTACGAGCGCGCCGGGCGTTACTTCAGCCGGGCAGCCGAATTAGATTGTTACTTTGCGGAAGCCTGGCTCGCATATGGGCATTGCTATGCAAAGTTGGAGGAGGGCGAGCAGGCACTCAACGTTTACAGGCGAGCGATGAACTATTTTCCCGGTCTCAATACCTGCTGCACGTACGTCGGGATGCAGTACAGCCGTGTCCACCAGCGCCCTGTTGCGCGCTGCTTTTTTGAAGAGTCGCTGCGGAGAAACCCGCGTGACTGTCTAGTTCTTAATGAGCTGGGTGCCTTGGCAATGCGCGACCTGAACTTGGAGCAAGCACTGCATTTTTTCGAAGAAGCCTACAACAACCTGCCCAACAGTGAAAATCCGTCAGAGCACGAGGACTGTATCATTTTCAACCTGGCCACCGTCTACAGAAAACTGAGACGATACGATGTTGCGATTGACTGCTACAGTCAGTATGTGCGAAGCCGCCCCAATGCAAGCCACGGCCATTGCGCGCTCGGTTTTACATATCACCTTAGCGGAAATATTAAGGCCGCCATCGGTTGCTATCACACGGCGGAAAGCATCAAGCCGGATTCCTTCTGTAGAGATCTCCTGCGGCGCGCTCTCGACCTTGACTTCGGCACTCGCGGACGTTTCTCGTGGGAGTCGGACAAACCGTACCCTTCGCTGACGCCGGGGGACGTCTCTTTTTCCACTGTGTCGCGAAGGTTGCGCTCTGAGTCGACGGCGGCGGACAGTCTTACTGCGTCGCCACTCCCAAGTGTTGGCAGGAGTTTAGATTTTTAGACTATAGTTTTTTATTTGCTTCTTTTTCATAGAAAACAACAAGTGCTTCATACATACCTACTGAAAAAAAAAGTAAAAACTACGAGCTCGTTAGCAAAAATACAAAAGCGAATTTTTCTTTTTTGCCCCAATACTTCACTTTGTCGTGAATCTGCTCTTTGTGCACTTCGATAACTGCAAAAGAAAAAAAAAACAAATAGTGCCTAATAATAATAATAATAGCGTAGTAAGCAATGTACGCTAATTATAAAGGGCAGTTAGCATTTCGTCTCATGCTATGATGAATGTATTGCTGACAAGGCAACTTAATTTACCAGCGCCGTTTATCTTCGCACCTTTTACAAAACTTTTTCCGCATTTAATTCCTATTCTTTAGGAAACGCCTCTCGCGGCTCCTATTTTTTTTTTTTCGTTGTTGTTGACGCTGCTTTAAGTGCAGAGAGCTGATTGTGTTTGCCTGCAATTATATTTTTGCCTACTGCCGCGATCGGGAAATTAGAAGAAAAAAAGGTGAAAAAAAAAAAGGAGATTAAGATTCGCTCTTCATTTTATTAAGTGCTGATCTTTTTTTTTTTTTTTAAGAACTGTAGGCGGCTCCTTCTATTGCGAATCCGCATCTTTTTTTCTTTATTTTTTCTGGATCTGGCTTTTCGCGTTGTACAATTATTTTCATTAGCTCGCACGATAAGCCTCACGAAAAGGAAAAGAAACAAAAAAGAGAAAAGAAATGGGATTTCTTTCAAATCTATTTAAGGACAAAAAGAAGGACGGCAGTAGGAATCCTTCTGAGCATGAGCATCATCACCACCATCACGATGCCTCCGCCACGGACGACAAGACACAAGAACCCTTGTCGAGTGAGCAGGATGTAGCTCCGACGCCCAAAGCTCCATCACCACATGCGCACAACACTCCGCACGCGGAGCACTCCAAGGAGATTCCGCAGCATCCAAACGAGCACTTGCCGGAACCTCAGCCAGCTGTTGCGTCACAGCCGCAAGAGACTCCACAAACTGTGCAGCACTCTCATCCCCCTCTAGCACCCCAGCAACAGCAGCAGCATCACCGCCAACCACAGGAACAGGTGCAAGGCGGTCAGCGAAAGGCACAGAACTCACGTGGCCAGCAAAATGGCTTGAAACCCGCGTACTGCTACACAGGAGGAGAGTTCTCCGAAACAATTTCGCGCGAAGAAGCGATGCTGGCAAAGCAGTACAACTTTGCGGCGTCCGAGGATCGCGCTCACGCTGAAGTTAGCCCGAGTGCAACGCGGCGAGCAGCAACACAACAGCCCAGCGCAGCATCACCTAACGGCAACGTTGCCATGAAAGGCGAAGAGTTTGACTCGATTTTCAATCAGTTCATGCACGGCACGAGCGAGAAGTAATGCGAAAAAGACCTTTGTCTGTATTATGCCGTTGCTTTTCGGTTACACCTATTTGGTCAATTTATTTTGCTGCGTTTCTTTCTTTAATCGTTGTTGTAATGAGAATTGGACGCCGCGCTGTTGCACTTTTTTTCTCTACCTTTTAGGTCTGCGTTTTTTTCCCCACTAATATTTTTATCTACGATTGCTTGTTTGCTTTATACTATTTACGATTTTTCTTTTGTTTACTTTTCTCTCCTTGATATCTTTTGTTGTTTAAAATGCTGCTTTTGGAGCACTGAAAAGCAAACAACGTTACAACACTTGCGCAAGAGGGCAGTAGAGGCGGAAAACGCTAAAGATACGAGTTCTTAGCTCTCCGGAAAGTTGACGAGGAGTTGGGAAGAACTTGCATCCATGTTTCTTTCTGCCGTGTAACGCCTTTTCGAAATGCAAAATTTATGCCGCTTATATGCCATTGAGTGTCACGGTTTTAGAAAGCTCATGGCAAATGCACTTTTATTGGCTGAGCAGTCAGCTAGGAGTGATGCTGACCACACACTTTTTCGTGTTGTTACTGACTCTTGCAAGCACGACAGTGTTAAAAACAGGTCATTCGCAGCTCCGCACACACGAAGTTGCTTTCACTCAAGTCTGATTACATTCTCCTTCTTTTATTTCTTCTCTGCAACTTTTACGCAAAAACTTTCCGTACATCTCTCTCTTTTTGTTTCTCTGTTGCTCCCTCTTCCTTATCTACAGAAGTTTCAAAGTGGAAGCTGTCGAGTTCTGCGCCAACATTGCTTTCTGCTCGTTGTGTGCCATGCGGTGCTCTGCGCGTCTACTCACTGCTGTGCAGGCGTCGGTGGCTGCCTACGTCGACTACCTGCAGCAGGTCGACAAGGAGCTGATCTCGTTGCATGACATCTTCCCCAAGTCGGGTGCTGTGGAGGATGTCGTTAAGTTTCACTCCTCGCTCTGCACCGTAATGGAGGAAAATGATTTTCCGTTGGTAGGAATCAAAGTGCTTGCCCCATCGTGCGAAGCTGTCGTGTCACTGCGAGGGACAACCCCCGTTTGTGTTCCGATCTTTTCCAACCTCTTTCAGAAAACGGCGACGTCGCTTGCCAAGGATCGCCTCCAGTACGTCGATGCACTCATTTGCATTGAGATGAGTAACCTGCTCGGCGGATGTGACTCTGTGGAAAGTGCGAAGAGCAACTCTGTTTCTTTTGCTCCAGGCATCGAGGTGAGCGGCTCGCGGTTTCCGTTTTACGCGCCAACGGTGGCTGCACTGGCTTGCGA
Source organism: Crithidia thermophila (assembly GCA_030849055.1). Lineage (NCBI taxonomy): Eukaryota > Euglenozoa > Kinetoplastea > Trypanosomatida > Trypanosomatidae > Crithidia > Crithidia thermophila. The sequence goes on from JASAOP010002656.1 coordinate 45,130, forward strand.
CCTTGCGGGTTGCGTCAATATTGCGAAAGGTAAAAGCGTTCCAATGACGGCCGAAAATGCCCTGAGCATCGGGCAACACCGCTTTGTCCTTACGCGCAATCAAGAGCCGGTGCAGGTCGGCGTTGGGAGGCAGTGCATGGAGTCCCCATTTTCGGCTGTAGTGGCGGCGGCGCAGTACGCAAAGGCCATGAAGGCACCGCAGCATAGAAACCTTCACGTCTTCTGCGTAGGTGCGTGCAACCGTACGCCAGCGCAGGCTGGCACGTACGCCTTCGAATGGGGTCATCTCGGACGCTTGACCCATTCGGTGCTGCCGTAAACACCTATGGTGATGGGTCGTGGTGTGTGCGGACCTTTAGAACTACGGTAAACTCTTCTGCTGAAGCACCACAAAAGCGATCAGTTTGAATGGTGGCAAGAACGTAATATACTGCTGTTGATCTTTTACTTCTCATGATGGTAAGACAGATGACGATGGCGGTGTAAAAGCTGTCGTTATTTTTATTGTTTTTTTTTTTTACAGATTACTTGCGAAGACGTGTTTTTTTTTTTTTGTTGTTCCATCTTCACTTGATGTGAACTGGAGCTGCGCCTTTTCAGGCTTTGGCAAAACAAAGAAAGAATTCTTTGTTGCTGACTCACTCTAATGGACGCGTTGCTTCTTCTCCTGTACCAGCTGTGCTGTTGCTGTTTCGATTTTTGTTTTGCTTTTAAGGCTGCTTGCAGAAATACATAGCCAGTATTGTGTTTTATCGCTTGCCTTGGCAAGAATAGCTGCATTACATATATCCATTTCTCTTTTCCTCCTCCTTTTCCTCTCCGTGGTGCAGGACCACAAGCGCAAAAGTTAATATCTCTAGTTTCCCGATGTCAGCAGTAGCCTCGCAAGAGGGTCTTACCGATCTCATCCCATGCAATGAGCAGTGTGGCGGTGATTACCCCCTGTACTCGTTTGGTCAAACGGATAAGGAAGTGACGGTGACCATTCCCGTTCCGTCAGGCACGCGAGCGAAAAACCTCCGCGTGGACATCAAGGTCAAGCACCTCCGCGTCGAGGTTCCGCAGACCGGAGTGGTGCTGGACGGCGAGCTTTACAAGCCAATCAACGTGGAGGACAGCACATGGTGCATGCAGGACGGCAAGGAGCTTGTAATTGTGCTGACCAAGACAAACATGCAGTACGAGGAGTGGTGGCCAGTCGTTGTCCAAGGTGAGCGACAGATTGACATGAAAACCCTAAAGCCACCTTCCATCCGATTTTCTGAGTTGGACGATGGCGCACAAGCAACAGTGGCAAAGATGATGTACGAGCAACGCGAAAAACGCAGCGCTGAATTATTGTAGTCCCCGTGACATTCACCGTATCAAAAATGAGCCGTAGAAAAACACCACTTATTACAGTTACCATCTATTTTTTTTTTTTCTGCATGCGATTCTCAGTAGACGAGCTGCGCTTCTATTGCGAACGTTGAATGACGGCGTTTATTCAGCCAACCCGCTAACAACAGCAAAAGAAAAAACAACAACAAAAAAGTGCAGTGATGACAACTTACCCAAATTGTTTCCAACGTGAGGGGGACATGGGAATGTCTCAACATCAACTTTCTTTTCATGCCGATAAAAGAAAACAAAACACAACATGGCACGCGAGTTTGCATGACTGCTGCAGAAAAAGAAAAAAAGAAGGGTGTACTCTTAATGAGTTTTGACAACGCTGTTGTTGTTTCTTTCTTCTGTTGTGCGTTTCACCAGTTTCACTTTCTTCTTCCTTCTCGTTTTTCCTTTCTCCTCTTCCACCCTTCTGTTGACTCTCACTTCAGTTTCTCGTATTCATCATGGGTAAGATCCACGGCTCCCTCGCCCGTGCG
>JASAOP010002657.1:0-27500 GCA_030849055.1 Crithidia thermophila
AGATGGGAGTTGGAAAGAAGAAGCAATCTCTTCTCCTTTCTTTTCTCTTTCTTGCTGAGTGCGTTCTTTTCCCCTTTTCTCTCTGTTTTGTTTTTCTTTTCTTTTGGCTCGCAGCTGGCTCTTGTTGGATATGTGGTAGCGGACAGATGAAGTTATCAACTTTCAGTGTCTCTCTGCCTTATTCTCTACTTGACGTTAGTTTTACTTTCCTTTCATTTTCACTCCTTTGAAAAAAAAAAAAAAAGCGCGTAATGTTACAAAAGAAAATCAGTTTTGGCGGAAAAGGCATCCTCAAGCTTTTTTTGTTTTCGGTAAACGCACATTTGACTTGAGAGCATCATCGCATTTTCTCTCAATGCCTCCTCCTTCCCTGTTTAAGGCTCTGTTTTTTTTTTTAAAGAAGCCGCTGCGTGAAGAGAAAACCCGCTTACCTTTTCCCTCTTATCTCAGTCGCTTTCTTGCTTCACTGCAGCGTGCGACTTCGTGTTGGCGCGTGTCAACACACACAAAAAAGAGAGGGAAGTGGAACGCAACGTTCAAGCAACATTTTTTTCGGTTGAGGCAAAAACGTTGATTCAACATGCATCATGCTGTAAATTCGCTCACCAATTACTTTCAACTCTTTCACATGCTCTCTCTATCTCTTTTCAATTGTTCTTTGTCTGTCTCTGTTTTTCTCGCATTTCACAGCAGTGAAATTGTTCTTTATTCTTGTCGTATCGATCTTTAAGCCTACGACTTTTTTTTTTAAAGGAGTCGGCGTTGGAGTTTTTCTAGCCAGCGACGCACACAAACATCTGTTCTAGTATTTGTAGAATTAGTAAAGAGCTCGGCGTTGTGCTCTCAAACAAAACTGTCCGTACAAGGCATCTATCGAGCAGCAGAGCACCACTTCTTCTTTCCTTAGCATTTCGAGTGTCCTGCGCACGAAGCGTTTAGCTTCTCTTTTTTTCCTTTTCTGCCTTTGTTGGCTCCGCCTTGCTTTCGTATTTAGAATAGCATAAACACCGTCACACACACGAGCAAAATCCGCTGGCGCTCAAAAGCTTTGCCCCCTCCCAAAATACTTCTCGACTTTTTGTGGCTGATCCGATCGACGCCGCCTTGGTTTAGATTTACGTTTCTTCTCGCTTTCGCCATCGCATCTGTATAGTTAGCACACCGTGTTTCACACACAAACACACTTTCACAATCTCCTTTCCCCTGACTACAAGTACTCTTTTTTCTTTCTCTTTACTTCCCCTCTCCCACTTAGTCTAGCTTCACCATGTCTCGCCGTATGTTTGCGCGTAACATGAACGGGGAGTTGTCCTCGACCTGGCGGCACGGCGGTGCTGAGGCGAACACGATGGGCGTGAACGTTGCCACCTTCGGCGCGACGGGCATCCTGGGCCACCACATTCACGCGGTGAACACTTTCCACGGATACACGAACATCGTCCCCTTCCGCTTCCGCTCCGGTATGCCGAGTAGCGTGCGTCAGATGCGTTCCAGCGGTGATGGTACGGTTGGTCAGAACTTCGATACCGACTACGAAATCGACAAGGAGTTCGTGGTGAAGTCGATCTTAGAGAAGGTGGACAACGTCATCAACGTCGTCGGCGCGTGGCAGGAGCCGGCGTGCTACGAGAACAGCCAGTCGTGGTTCTCGATGGAGGCGATCAACGTGGAGTGGCCGCGCATGCTGGCCCGCTGGAGTCGTGAGATGGGCATTCTCAAGTTCACGCACATGTCCATGGTGGGTGCCGACCTCAATAGCCCGTCGAAGCTGCTGCGGCAGAAGCGCGCGGCGGAGATTGCTGTGCTGGAGGAGTTCCCGACGGCGACGATTATCCGCGGCACGGACATCTTCTCCGAGAACGACTTCACCTACTCCAAGTACCTGAAGGCGCAGCGCTACATGAAGATCGTGCCGATCCCGAACCGTGGCCAGCGCATCCACCAGCCCGTCTTCGCTGGCGACTTGGCCGAGGCGGCGGCGCGGTCGCTGCTGCTGGACCACACGGAGGGCCGCATCGCCGAGCTGGGCGGGCCCGTCCGCTTCACCACGAACGACCTGCTGCGCTGGTGCGCCGAGTGCAACGGGCAGCGCCACCTGACAGTGCACATGCCGAAGTTTGTCTTTGACGTGGCGTGCCGCCTCAACGAGCGCGTGCCGCTGCACCAGGGTATCCTGCTCGGCACGAAGGCCCCTGCGTGGACGGCGGACTGGGTGGATCGGCAGTTCATCGACAACTGCGCCATGCCGGAGCGCGACCCTGACCTGCTGGACTGGGAGGACTTCGGCATCCCGCGCGAAGATCTGTACCGCATGGAGGAGAAGTACTTCATCACGTCGATCATGTGGTCCAAGATGGCGCCGTACCTCGACTACGGCACGCGCTTGTAGAGAGCTGGGGTGTGCGCGTGTGTGTGCATGGCTTGTGCTCGCATGTGTGCTTGCATTCATATACCGCTCTTTCCTTGCGCGTTTTGGTTTCGCGCTGCAACGCATCTTGTCTCCTCTGTTTCGTTTGTTGATGTTGAGTTTGTCTTTTGTTATTGCTCATCTTGCTTCCCACTTTTCCCTTTGCTGTGTTTTCCAGCGAGCTCGTCTGCTTCCCCGCTGACCGATGTTGGTGCTGGAGGTGGTCAGTTGTTTCGTTTTTTTTTTTCCTTTCCTGTGTGCTGTGAAAGGTTAATTTTTATTTTCATTTTGAGTGTTTCTTCTGATTGGTACGCTCTGTCGTGTCGTAGTCGTGTTGGGTTTCAAGATGGAAACAATTGGTTTTGTAGGTTTAGCAGACTTTCGTACGTTGACACCTCTAGGTCAGTAGCTTTCTCTCTCTTTTGTTTCTTTTTTCCTTTTGACAACACACACTCTATCTTATTCGTGCGTGCTTGCGCATTGAGTTTTGTAGTAAAGCCTTGTATGAGTGAGTCAGCTTTGATCCCCTGTGACACCAACACTTACAAATGAAAAAAGGAAAAAATAGAAACAGTGAGAACAGCTTGAAAGCTATTCGTACGTGTTGGAATCTCGTGCTGCTTCTGCCCTCGACGGTTTTTTTTTTTTGCTCTCTTTCTGGCTTCATCACACTAGCTGTGTATGGTTGTAAGAACCAGCTTGATGCACCAGTTTAGGAGAGAAGAGGCTACGCGCTTTTCAATCGCTATTACTTTGCAAAAGGAGAACAGTAGTCTTTGTTTCGCATCCCGTATTGGAGTAGTAGAAAGAAAAGCAAAAGGAGAAACGTCTCATTCACTCCAGCCGCCAAACTGACAAAAAATTGCTTTGTTGAAGGTCCGTTTGTTCATCAACACATTTCCGTTTTCTTTTCCCCTTTCTGATTTGATCTTTTTTTTCTCCCTGTTGCATGGCATCGCAATGATCTTTTTGTTTTCCAGCAGCAGCGCCAAAACAACTAGAGTACTAAGCGTTTCCTATTTGTCCTTTTGAGGCTGCAGCTGACAACACACTAAGAGGAAAAGTGGAGTTTTACCTTGTGCTACATCTTTTATAAACGGTGGGACAGAGGACTGTCTCTTCTTGAGAATTTTTTTTCCTTTCCAGCATTCATTGCTTTTCCTGTTACCAAGGCAAATCGCTACTTCTATTACATTTTTGTTTTTGGCTGACTACATTATTTTCTTCTCTCAACGTTGGTGGACACGCTCGTGGCATTTGCAACGTGAACACTTTGAATAAGTTTCCTCGTGATTCTGCGAGACAATCACTCTTAGATTTTTACTCTAGACGCTTTTTTTTCCTTTTCTTTAGATCATCTTTTTCCTATCTCACAACTAATAAAGCAAGCATTTGTTGACGCTTGCTTTCTCAGCTACATATTTCTTACCAAACTGACTTCGGCCGTCCGCACAAACCTTCACTGCAGTACATACACGCACGCACACACAAAAAAAAATCCGCAGCAAACCCAACTAAAACAAAAGCACTTATGCCGTCATTTCTTTTTTCTCGAAACGATGTTCTCGCGTCGCTTTCGGACGAGGCGGCTCGCCAGGAGCAGGAGGCCATCCCCGACTTCATTTACTTCTTCCTGCGCGACGTCTTCTACGCTATTGACGGTGACGGCGACGGGTACGTGACAGCCGCAGCCGTGCTTTCCGCCCTGCCGTGTCTTTCTTCATACCCCGCCAAGCACAGTCCGGCCACCTCGCCAATCTCCCGCACGCCGCCGCAGTCGTCTTCCTCCTTCTCCTCGGCTGGCGTGGAGGAGACGGAGGGGCGCGCGGGGCTGATGACGCCTGGTGTGCGCCACCTGTGGTACATGCCCCCGCTCTACACCATCCCTTCCGATGCTGCGATGGCGCACCGCCCGCTGGACCTGTACGCGTTTATGCAGACCTTCTGGCCGCTGGTGAGTGATCGAATGGCGCGGCTCGTGGGCGACACGTGGAGCCAGCAGAGCAGCGGCAGCGACAGCGGTGCCGCGCACGACGGGGCGAGCGTGGTGGACATGCCAGCGAGCTCGCGTGGACGGAGCCGCCCCTCCGCTTTTTCCCCGTCTCCCTTTCGCAGTGTGTCGGTGTCGCCTCCATCGTGCGCTGCCGCCGCCGCTGCGGACACGTCGCGTGCGGTGGCTCGTCGGCATGGGGAGTCGCCCCAAACTTCCGTCTCGTCGACGTCGCCGACACAGCACTTCGCCGTTTGCGAGGGGGTTGCGTGGGATCAGCAACGACTGTACCGCGAGGCACTGCAGCAGCTGTGGCCGCCGATGGTGCTGATGGGCGGGGCGGCGGCGGCGGGGTCTGCGGCTGTGCACGACACCCCCCTGGAGAGCACACACCAGCCTTTTTTCTGCTCGGCGTCGCGACCGGCGCCCTTTCTTCCTCCCCCACAGCGACTGCTGTCCGATGACGAAGTAGAGGAGCTGCGGGTGGCGTTCGACTATCTGGACTGCACTCGCAGCGGCTACGCCTCGACGGCCGAGGTGGCAGCCGCGCTGCAGTCCTTGCTCTCCCGCGCCGGACAGCAGTGCGCCGACAGCACCGCACGCGGAGATACATCGACGGAGAGTTGTGGCTTAGAGGACACGTGCAGCGATGTTCGGGAGCTGGCCCGGTCCATGGTGCTGCTGGCCCTCTCCTTCTCTCCGACAACCTCCGCTGCTGCCATTCCCACAACCACCGTCACGCACGCCTCGCTGGGCAGCTTGTGCGTTCCCACACGCGTCGCCTCGTCAGCGGGCGGCTGCCTGGACATGGTGGGGGAGCCGTGCTTGACGTGGACCGCGTTCGTGCGCTCTTTCCAGTGCGACAGCGGCGCCTTCCCCGCCGAGCTGGTGGCGTGGTGCGTGAGCTGCCGTAACGCGTCCTCCGCAGCACAAACGGCCTCTGCCGCGCCGCCTCCCCATGCGCTTGCCACGTCAACGCGGTGGATGTCGCCACTCGAGTGCGCGGCGGTGCAGCAGATACTGATGTGTTACGCAACGCAGCTCAGCGGTCTCTCGGAGAGCAGCGGCAGCATCAGCGACGAGGAGGAGGGGGTAGATCAGAGGGCCATGCAACAGGAGGACAAAGCGAGTGCGCAAGGGGGCAGCAGCAGCAGCACCAGCAGAGCATCCGTTGGGCGACTGTCGCAGCGTGCTTCCGTAAACATGCGACCAGCTCTGAAGCCGTCACGTGGTCGAACATCCGTGCCTGCGAGTGAGCGCCGCGCACCATCGGACACCACGACGGTGCTGCCGCTCGCGGTGCTGGGAGCTTCGCTGCTGAAAGATGTGCGTGCCACGTTGTTCGAGACGGCGGCTGACTTCTCGGCTTCTGCGAGTGCCGACGCAGAGGCTGTGGCTCGCAGTCACGTGCGCGCGGTGTGCGACCTCGCCCGCCGCGTCGCTGCGACACAAACATGTCGTGGGCCATTCCATCGGCCACACAGTACGGACGCGCCGGCTGACGGCGCCACGCTGATCGACGTTGCGCAGTTGGCGGCTGTCCTCGCGGGCGATCCCCAGTGTCTGAGCCTTGACGTTGCGCTTCCTTTGTCGACTCGATTGGAGGCTGTGGTGTGGGCAGCTCAGCGCCTGCCACGCAAGGTTGCCGAGCTCGCCGTGGAAGCCCTCAGAGAGCACTTGGAAAAGTCTGTAGCGGACAACAACCACGACAGCCACCGCAGCGGATCGAACACGTTGAACCTCTCCGCCCTGCTCGCGCTTCGGCGTCACGTTATGACTTTATCCCCACCGCTGGCGCGCGTTCTCACGGGTGCAACACGCTTTGCGAGTGGGCAACTGCAGCTGCACGACTGCCTCGTGGTGCTCGCCACGCAGGTTCTCGCCGTACCCCCTCTGTGTCCGCCGTGCCTCCTGTCTCGCCAGAGATGTTCACCACCTTCAAATCGCTGCAACAGCAATAAAAAGAGCGCATCGGTATGTGCCGCGATGTGTGCGGAGATGCTGCGAGACTCACTCATCGTGAAGGCATCGCGAGGCTGGCTCCGGTATGCGTGTCGACGACTTCCAGCGCAAGAACGTCGCTGCTTGGTGTCAGCGCTGCAAACGTACAAAAATGGCGGCATCTTTTTTTCAGTGGTACGCCCCTTCATGAGGGCTTGCGTCACGCTCTCCGCGCAACAGCCCTCCTTGCACGACGTCTATGCCTCACTCTTCTCCCTCGTGTGCAAGGCCTCGTGGACGTGCCTGGTCGACCCGGTTGTGGCAGCGCACGTTACGCTGGTCATCCTGGCGACGGCCAGCGCGATGCCGAACGTGACACCGGATGGGGAGGGATGCGAAAAGATGGACGACCTATCGCAGTGGGCGGAAGCGGTGGAGGCTGGTCTTGCGGAGTGGGTGCGTGTGCAGTGGAAGGCTGGTGTGAAGGACGAGGCCGGCTTTGTGGATGCGTGGGCTATGGCCGCCATCACCTCGTGCCTTTCGGAAATCGGCCTTGCTGGGTGTCGATCTATCAGCGCAAAGCTGGCAGCACAGCTCCACAGCGAGCCGCCCAGCACGTCTCATTCTATCGAAGTGAAGGAGGAGGATGTACTAAAGCTGCTGGAGGATGTGGTGCTGCGTGAGAGCGTGTGGGCGTCAACAGCGTCTCACTCCCCACGCGCGGTCGAGGCGTGTCAGCGACTGTCCTACGTCCTCGCCGGGTGTTGCCCCACAGTGCGCGACGAAGACCAATGGGCGGGCGATCGAGTCAGTGGTGCTGGCGCTGCAGATGCGGTGCAGAAAAATGTGCAAAGGGTGACGGTCGATCTCGCGATCTTTTTGCGTCGGTGGCTGGAGCGGTGTCCGCTGCCGCTGCCCGTCCAACACGTCTCCCTCGCTTGCGAAGCGGCGGAGGTGGAGTCGATCTACTACACCTTAAAGCGACTTGCCGCCTCGGAGGCCAGTCAGCGCCGCCGCAGTGAAAGCCCGCGCAGCCGCGCAACCTCAGAGGCGCAGCTCACCGCGTCGGGACGGTCAACAGCGAGGAGTGTCGCCGGCGCGAATGGGCAGAGGGCAGTGGTGGTCACTGGCATCACCCCGGTCTGCCTGGGTGAGCTGCTGGAGAACGATGCTGTGCTGCTAGCTCTCTACTCCGTCAGCCCGCAGCGCGCGGTCGGCGTGTGGAGTGGTTCGCTGTGCTACCTGGAGTCGGTGTTGCGGCCGGTGGTGCTGAGTGCGACGGGGGTGCGGGTGTCTCTTCGAAAGCTGCACGACGCGACTTCCGCTACACACAAGGCTGTGCATGAGGAGGAGGAAGGACATGCCGAGAGTAGCAATCACCTTACGACAGGGGACGCTGCTGCTGCTGCTGCTTCTACTGCATCAGACGTGCACACATCGCTGCTGATTGCGATGGCGCTCCCGGCGGCCCTCCAGCACGCCGTGGCGCAGCTCTTTCACCGTGTCGACAGTACCGGAAGCGGACTCGTCACGGAGGATCAACTGCGCTGCCACCGGACGCACGTCCCCTCCGCGGCCCGCTATGGGTGGCACCGTTTCGTCACGATGTTGTGCAGCGTGCCCGTCACCTCGCCCGCCACTGCGGTGGTGTCGGGCGGCTTTTCCGCGAGTGTGGCGCGCTCGCACTGCTGGCGACGTGGGAGGACTGCCACGGTGACGACCGGGTCAGGCAGTCCGGATGCAGCGTCAGAGGCATCGGTGGCGACGCAGCGCAGCGACGATGTGGCAACCGTTTACACCATGGGAGACCTGCTGACGCGTGCTGGAGAGCTCCGCGCGTGCGTCCAGGCGCAGCTTTTGCAGGAAAAAATGGAGCGGGGCAGGTTCATCTCCTCTCCTGTGAAGCCGTCGAGTCACAGCAGCGGTGTATTTGCGAGAGACAGTCGCCCTCCATCTTCTGCGGACGTGACTGCTGCTGCTGCTGCTGCCGCTGCATCAACTGCAGGGAGTGCGCAGTGGTGGGCAACGTACATCGAAGTTTTCTGTCGGTGTTACTCACCACTGGCATAACAAGAGTTTCTGTGCCGCTGGCACGCTGATGGTTCTTTGGGTTCTTTTTTTCCCTTCCAAACATGGCAAATGTAAAAACGCAAACCAAAAGTACTCCTTTTTTTTGTACTCTGAGCTTTTCGTCATCGAAAGGCCGTTTCGAAGGAGTGGCGGCATTTTCATTCAATCTTGTTCGTAATATATTTTAGTATGACAAAAGGAAGGCCGTTGACAGAGGAGAAAGCGAATGTGACTACGCCATCACTGTTTTTTATTAAATTTCACTTCCACCTTCTTCTCGTGTCTTGCTTTGTATCTCTCTTTCTCTATTTAAAAGGTCTGAGCTGCGCAGTGCCGCGTTGACTCTTCCGTTCGCTCTACCGAGTGCTCATTACAGCACACTAACTACTCATATCTACATTTTTGATTCAAACTTACGCCTGCTGAAAGGCGAGTGGTTCGATTGAAAAAATAAATCATCCCAGTTGAGAATTTTTGTTGCGTATTCGAATTTACGGGTCTCGTGCTAAAAAAAAAAGAGTTTTCCACCAGTTTACCTTCTCTTTTTCGCCCACAAACCAGTCTACTTTTCGCTTTAGATTAGACCTGAGCTTTTTGTTCATATAAATATCCACAAATCCCTATAGAGGCGTTTCCCCTTTTTGCACCTTCGCTTTACCGCTTTTTTTGTTTTGCTGTTCCGTTCTAGGCATTTTCCCCTCCCTTTCCCAACCGCTCCTTCCGTTTTTTTTTTGAAAGTTGATTTTTGGTATTGGAAGAACCGCCAGGGAGCTTGTTGCGAAAGATGGACACACACGCGGACTTCACGGCGTCTGATGCCCCCATTCTATGTCTGGTGTGCACTGCCAGCGCGTGCGGCAGCCAGCTCATCGCCACTCTCAACGTGCGCTTAGAGACGCCCCTCGCTGACGTTCGCCGCCTCCTCGTCTCGCTGGCCTCTGGCGGCGACGGCGGCGCTGTGGCGGTGCGGGAGGCCCCGACGAACGTGACGCCCGAGCAGGCGCAGCGCATCATCGCCTCCCCGCTGCACCCCTTCGACTTCACGGAGACCTTCAGCTTCGTGCACGGTGGCGGCTGCCGCGCCTACACGCCGGCGCAGGAGGAGCGGCTCTGCGTCGAGGACGTGCTCCCTCGCTACCCCCGCTTCGGCGTCCCAGCTGCGAGCGCACCGACCACCTCCGCGGCGCTCACGTCGTCCAGCGCGGTGGTGGCGTCGCTTATGCGCGGCACTGCCGCTCGCGTCTCCTCCAGCAGCTGCACGCAGTGGGTGGCTGAGGCGGCCCCACCCGTGGCCGTCGTGCAGCACCCGCCCGGGCACCACGCCCGACACCCGCGCGACGCCGACGCCGCGATGCAGCACCACGACGGCGGTGTGTCGGAGATGTCACGGGTGGCGCCGCAGAAGCGGCTGGCGCTGGCGGCGCTGTTCGTTGCCCCGGGTGACCGCGCCGAGGGCGGTCTGCGGGTGGAGCGGGTGGTGGCGGAGCGCCTGCAGCTGCAGCTGCCCGACCCCCAGCGGCCGTTGGGGGCGGTGGGCAGCGGGGCGGGGCTCTTCTCTGCCGCTGCCCTTACCGCCAGCTTTGGACGGCCTTTTCGGGCGGAGACGTGGTGTGCCGGGGTGACGCGGTGGAACGGCAACACGGAGGACCTGCTGGGCCGCACGCTGCTCTACGAGGCCGCGCAGGTCGGCAACGAGGCCGCCGTGCGCTTTCTGCTCTCGCAGTCGTACATCGTCGTCGACGTGCAGGAGCGGCAGTCGGGCGAGTCTCCGCTGCACGCCGCCGTCCGCGGCAACCACCCGGCCGTGGTGAAGATGCTGTTGGAGGAGGGCGGCGCCAACCCGCTGCTGGCGAACAACAGCGGAGACACGCCCCTGCACGTGGCCCTGCAGCGACGGCGCGCGGTGTTGGTGGGCATGCTGTGCAGCCGCCTGCGCACGCTGAAAGTAGCCCCCGCGTCTCTGGAAGAACCGGCGATGCAGAACAACATGGGCCACACCCCTGCCGCCCTTTTCCGCCTCTACTCGCCGTCGCTGCTGGACCTGTGCCGGGACGGGGCCAGTCTGATGGCCATCAAGGCCCTCGTGCACCACTACTTCTTCGCGCAAGGGGACGTCACCGCGCGGGATGCGATGACGGGGCGGAGTGTTCTGCACGCCGCCGCCGCCGCTGCAGGTGGTGGTGGTGGTGGCAGCGTCGAAGTGCTCCGCTACATTGGCGAGGAGCTGCAGCTCTTCCCGGCTCTTCTCTCCACCGCCGGCACCGCCTCAACGACGCCGGTGGCCTTCCACCGATCCCTCCTGTACGACTTCCGCCGCCAAACGCCGCTGCACGTCGCTGCCGCTGCGGGCGATCCTGCGTGCGTGCAGTATCTGCTGCAGAAGCTGCCCCTGCGCTGCTTGTCGGAGGCGGACATCAACGGCAACACGCCGCTGCTGCTGGCGATGAAGCGGCGTTGCTGGCGGGTGGTGGAGCTGCTCCTGGCGCAGTGCCCCGCCGGCACGCTGGCCGCCAGCGCTGTGGACCGGCACGGCATCTCGGCCCTGCACATCGCGTGCCAGCTGGGGATGACGCGTGTGGCGGCAGTGCTGCTGAAGCACCACGGCGCCATCGTCCACCAGAACTCGCGCACGGCCGCTGTCGAGGGCAGTACGCGGTGGGGGCCGCACTGGGAGAACCGATCCCTCGTCCACCACGCCGCGCTGCGTGGGCGGCTGCAGTCGCTGGAGGCGCGAGAGGCCACGCGTCAGGAGCAGATGCGCCTCCAGCAGAGCACCGGACCTTTTGCGCAGACATCGACAAGTCCGGCTGCCGCGGCGTCGAGTACGGCACTGACGGTGCCTCGGTTGAGCAACAACGGCGGCAACGGTGTTGTGAACTCGTACGCCGACTACTCCGATCCCGTGGCGATCGCCCGGGCTGCCGCGCACTATGCGTACGGCGGAGCGCGGCTCGGCTACACCCCGCTCCGCTGTGCCCTCCTCCACGCCACGTGCGACGCCGGCTCCTCTGTTATCCCGGTTGACCTGCTGCGTCTCCTGTGCGAGCACGGCGCGCTGCACGAAGGGGCCGCCGCCGACACGCGCGATCTGCTCTTTTACCTGCTGACGCACCGCAGCGACGCCAACGCGGAGGCGCTGCTGGCGTGGGTGATGCAGAGCTGCGCCGCCGCCGTGTCCGTGCTGCGCCGCGACAACGTGCTGCTGTGCCGTCTGTGCGCGCTGCACGACGACGTGGGGGTGCGCTGGTGCGTCGAGGCGCAGATGGGCGACGTGCAGTCGCGAGTGGCGAACCCGCTCGTGGCCTGCGCGGCTGCAGGGAACGCGGCTGCGGCTGCCTTCCTGATTCAGTGTGCTGGGGCAGACGTGAATGCCGTGACGGGCCCGCACTCCGCGTTGGGGGTGGCACTGCGTGAAGGTCACGTGGCGGTGGCGCAGGTGCTCATCGTCAGCCGCGCGCAGCTGGCCTCCGCGGATGGCTCGTGGACGGCGCTGCAGCAGGCCATGGAGGCGAGCCTGGAGAGCGTTGTGCGGGGGCTGCTCGGCACCCACTCCGTCGACCCTCTTGTCGTATCGCGTGTTCTCACGGAGACCTTGCAGGGACTGCTGTACGCGTCCCCGGTGCGCAAAAAAGAGCAGACGCGTCTCGCCGTGCACCTGGCGCAAGCCTACGACCCCACCCGGTCGGAGGTGCACCCCACCGAGCTGTTGCACCTCTCCGCTGCGGTGGGCAGCTTCGACGTGACGCGCGCGCTCGTGGACCGTCTGGTGGCGCTGCCCTCGGCGGTCTGGGCGGAGCTGCTCGCCTCCGTGCCGCCGCCGCCGCCCCGTCCGCTGGCGCTCATCGAGCCGACGATGGCGCCCCTCACCATCCACTTCCCCCGGTTGCTGCCGAACCGCGCCAACGGCAAGGGCGGCCTCTACCACCCCCCAAAGCCGTTCCTCCGTCTCGTCGTGCCGTCCGTGCGCAAGGACATGGCCATGACGCTGCTGCACCGAGTGCTGCACCGCGACGTGTACAGCTACGCCGTGGCTGCGCAGCAGGTGGACCTCGTTCTGACGCTGCGCTGCGGGCTGCGGCTGCCTCCGTGGCCGCAACCTGACGTTCGTGGGTGGACCGTGATGGACTACGTGATGGCGCAGGCGGCGAAGACGCGCTCGCCCCTGCTGGCGCTCTTCGTCGCCGCCGGCGCTGTCCCAACTGGACGGCACGGCCGACGCGTGCGGCCCATCGGCGACTTCGAGCTGGTGCGTGCTGTGCACGCCGCGCAGCAACAACAACAACAGCAGCAGCGCCAGCGCGCAGCCGTAGATCAATCCAAGGACGGAAGCTCTGCTGCCGAGGAAGGTGGTGATGGCGCTGCTCGTGTGGCGCTGGAGGTGACGGCGTGCACGCTGGCACGTCTGGTGCGGTCGACGAGCGAGCGCAGCCTCCCCCTCGCCTGCGACGTCCTCGACGCCTTTTTGCGCATTCACCACCTCAGCGACTTCCACCGCGTCCCGTGCGGCTGGCTGGCCCCAGTTGTGCGCTGCTGTGCTGAGGTTGGCCGTGTGGATGTGCTGAGGCAGCTGAAGGAGCACTACGGCGTGGACCTGTCGCAAACGTGGGAGGCGGCGGCGGACGAGGCTCAACACGGCGCGCCTGCGCAGCCCACTCCGCTGCTCCTGGCGGTGCAGGGGCAGCACATGTCTGTCATCACGTACCTGCTGCGTGCCGGGTGCGCCGTGCACACGCGCGGCTGCCCCACCAGCGCGATGGCGGCCCACATCCCCCTCAAGAACATTTTGGCCTCGACCGTGACGCCGCTGGCGCTGGCCGCGTGGAGGCAGGACTACGTGGTGCTGCGGCAGCTCCTTGCCGCCTCGCCCCCGCTGCAGCCGGCGGACACGGAGGAGTCGGCGGGACACACCGTTGGTGACGCGCTGCGCGGGCTCGTGATGGGTGCTCGAGCGAACGCCTCCGTCGAGCAGCAGGCGGCCCTGACGGACTGCGTGCGTGCGTTGGCGAGGGCGGGGCACCCGTTGCGCTATGCCAGCACTCTGCGCATGGCGGTGGTCAAAGGACTTGTCGAGGTGGCGAAGGCCGTGGTGGAGTGCTACGGCGCTGCCGCGCTGCTGGCGGACTTGGTGGTGGCTGCTTCTGCAAGGGCGGACGACGATGGCGATGATGACGGCAGCGAAGACGGTGAGACGGGGGCGGTGGACAGCAACACGATGGTGTCACCGCTGATCAGCGTCTACGCAAAGCCGCCAAAGCACGCCCACCTCACCGCCCTCGCGTACTTCGCTGCCACGCCGCGCCTCGTGCCGGTGCTGCGCTCCCTGCTCGTTGAGCGCACCGTGGACGAGTACCAGCTGGAGTCGTGGCGCCTCACCAGCTTCAGCGCGCACGTGCAGGCGCTGCACCAAGGCGGTAGTCGTCGCGGGCTGCAGCTGACGACCGCCGCCGTGGATTTTGCGCTGCGCCGCGGCTGCGCAGACGGGGCGATTCTTTTGATGTCCCTCGGCCTCGTCGGTCGTGGCGTGATGCCGGCACCCCGGCCAAGGCGAACGACGCTGTCGAAGCCGCGAGACGGCACCGCGGAGGGCGTCTCGCGTGCTCTTTGCTGCCGCCTCGCTCACGTGCTGCGGCTGTGGCACCGGAGAATTTGGTGGTACCAGTCGTACACCGTGCTGCACAGCGCGGCGGAGCTGAGCTACGGCGACGTGATTGACGCCGTGACGGCCGAGGTGCAGGGCCTGCATCTTCCGGACTCGGCGGTGACCGTCGTTGGAAAAGGCGCGCAGACGGGCGGTGGCGCGTCGTTTGCGCTCTCGGTGCCCGTCACGACCGCCACGACGACGGCGCCGTCCCTCTACGCCCTCGCAGCCAACCACGCGGACGGCTGGACGTGGCTGCCGTTCTTTGAGCGTGTGGAGCAGGTGCTAGACCCCCGCTCCGTCTACGTCGCCGCCCGCGACCTCTTCGCGCTCATCTTCAGCGGCTTCGGCGTCTCCCACGCCATGGACCAGGTGTGTCGTCGCGCGGCGCACCACAAGCTGCTGGGGGACATGTTCAGCGTGTTCGAGGCAAGCGATTTGTCAGGCGACGGGGTGGGCAGAGGAGCGGGAGGCTTACCATCCGCTTCCCTGCCGTCTGGCTCAGCACCACTGCCGCCGTCAGCACCGCCGGCGACGCGCGGGAGTGCCGTGTCGGCTGTCTTTGTCGCGCGGCAGCTGCGGACCCAGTCGCACGCACTCTTCCTCGCCCACGGCACCTACGTGCTGACCGGCATGACCGCCCTCACGTGCGCCGTCGCCGCGGGCAGCTTCGACTGGGTGCAGTACCTGTCCGTGCACGGCCCCTCCCTCGTCTACCACCGCGCCACCGCCGCCCGCCTCAGCACCTGCGCAGATCGAACCGCCGACGAGAAGGAAAGCCGTCGCCTGCGCACCACCACGACCGGGCAGCGCCGACGAGCGTGGCGGCCCAAAGACGCGGCAACGCGCCGTCCGCGGCACCGCCGGCATCAGTGCGGGGCCGTCGTCGACGTCGGTGCGCCGCTGTCGTGCACGAGGGAGGTGTGTCGCATGGACGCCCTCACGCTGTGCATGGCGCTGCTGGCCGACGCGGTGCTGTGCCGTCGGGAGGACGGCCGTGTCGAGCGCTACGAGGAAATTCTGAAGTTCCTCCTTGCCTGGCCGGCGGCGACGCCACGCAAGGAGACGATCAACATGCTCGCCATCACGGCAGCCACGCTGCGCCGCTGGCCGCTGCTGCTGGCCATCATGCAGCACGCCGACCGCCTCTACGCCGCTGGACTGATGGAGGAGACGAGGGACGAAAGCGTTGCCTCCTCCGCGCAGCGTGCCGATCAGCCGCCGCGGTACTTCTTTCCGCTGCTCCCCGAGGAGATTCCGGCGGTGCTGGCGCACGTGATTGGCAGTGCGCGGCACGTCATGCACGCAACGGCTCGTGCGGCGCCAAAGGCGGTGCTCATCGAGGTGGCGCGGCACTGCCAGCGCACGGACGTCGAGTCGGCGGTGGACGCGCGGGGCTGCACGAGCGTCTACCACGCCCTGCAGCACCGCCAGCCCTTCGCCATGGAAACCTTCGCTGCCTTGCGCGTGCCGCTGGGACGACTCTGCCGCACAAAGCAGCAGCAGACGCCGCTCATGGTGGCCGCCGCGCAGGGCCGCACGGCGCTCGTCACGTCGCTGCTCCGCCCGGAGCGAGTCAACCAGCAGGACAGGAGCGGGCGGACTGCGCTCATGCTGGCTGCAGCACACGGACACGCCGCAGCAGTCGAGGTGTTGCTCGCGGCCAACGCCGACGTCTCGCTAGCGGATGCGAACGGGCAAACGGCGGTGATGCTCGCAGCGCTGCATGGGCACGACGAGCTGGCCCTCCAGCTGGTGCAGAACTTCTGCCGCCCCGGCGACCTGCTGTCGGCGCAGACCTCTCTGCTGCACTGCGCGGCGGTGGGCGGGTGCTGGCGCGCGGCGGCGGCGGCAATGAAGCTGGCGGTGCCGCAGGAAATTCACCTGATGGGCAGTCGCGGGGAGGCGGCGGCGTTGCTGGCGCTGCGCGAGGACGGCGACGGCCACACCCCGCTCTTCCTAGCCCACGCCTTCGGCAGTGCGCGTGTGCTGCGGGAGCTGCTGCAGGTGCTCTTCCGCCTCTGCGGCGACGGCGATGTGCGCTCCCTGCAGGGCCTGCTCGAGGCCCACGGCGGCGACGGGGCGGTGGAGCGGCGACTGCTGCGCAGCGACTCCACGCTGGAACGGTACGGCTGGCTCGCCGCCGTGATGGAGATCAATGCGGCGCTGGCTGAAAAGGTGCGCCACGCCTACGCGCAGAGCCCTGCCGCCGCCAACGACGTACGCGCGGGCGAGATGCTGTACATGCCGGTGGCGCCGCCCCTGCGCGGCTGCGCGTCGCTGCTGCTGTGGTGCGTGCAGACGCGCAACACCGTTGGGCTGCGCGCGCTGGCGGACTTCAACGTCGCCGATGACAGCGGCGCGCTGCACGTGGCGGCGGCGAAGGGCTCTCGCAACGTGGTGGAGCTGCTGGTGGAGCTGGAGATGAGCGATCCGTCGGTGCCACATCCGCAGACCGGCCGCTACGCCTTCGAAGACGCCGCGCTGTACGATCACGTGGAGTGTGCATCTTACCTGCTAGCGAACACCGTCATTGACCTAACAGGGCTGCTAGAGGGCGTCATGCTGGACGATGGAAGCGCAGCGGAAAAGTACGCCACCGCCGCTGCTGCTATGCGTGGCGACAGGGCAGGTGGGGATTTTGACAAAATGGAAGACAACAGCGACGGTCACCTTCCTGAAGGAGCGGCAGCGTCGTCGTCGTCGCCCGCGTCTGTCTTCCACGTCCTGGCTGGGCACTGCGGTGGCGAGCTGCTCATCCAGTTTCTCGAACAGACGCTGCGCACCGCCGCACGAACGTACATGGTGCCGCCATCCGCGTTGGGACTCGCGGCGGAGGCCGCAGAGCGTAGCGGGGCAGAGGTGATGACGAAGCTGCTGTACCGCGCGATGCAGAGACCCGCCGGGGCATCGCGACTGACGCCGCTCGAGTACGCCGTGGCCATGGGCGACCCCGCGGCTGTCCTGCGCACCGCACAGGTGCTGCAACGCCTGCAGGAGGTCACCGGTACGGCATCGCCAACCCTTCTGCGCTACAACGCCCTCCAGCAGGTGGGACCGGCAGCCAAGACGAACGGCATTGTCGTTGCCAACAGCGACAGGGACGACGAACGCGACGTGTTGTTTCCTGCGGGACAGGGCAGCTTCATGTCCGCAGATGCCGACGGTACCGCCGCCTCTGCTGCTGCCGTGTTCGTGTCGGCGTCGTTTCTGCGGTGGGTGCCGACGCTCAGCCCGGCCGTGCGCACGGTCCTCTTTGACGTGTTTGGCATGTGGGATGCGGCAAATGTTGCCGGCTTCGGTGCACCCGCCGTCTCTCCCGCCCCAACGGCCGCAGCAGGACCAGTCAGGGAGGTGCGGCGCCTCCGCTTTGGCGATGTGCGGCTGGTCGGCATTGCCACACTGCGGCACGACAGCTACTGCAGCGAAATCGTGCAGCGCCTCTTCAACCCCGACCACGAGCGCGAGGTGCTGCGTCTGCTGCTGCAGAGCTTCCCGTACAAGATCCGCTACGAGCCTGAGTCGTACCGGCAGTGCAACCTGGCCCTGCAGACGCAGCTGCTGCAGTGGCTCGGCACCTCCCTTGTGCTGGGCACCTACGACATCCCGGCGCCGTCGGGCATTCCCACGGAGGTCTGGGCGGAGAGCGCCGCCGTTGCTGCGGTGCCGCAGGGCGACTTTGAAACGATCGAGGTGCAGGTGGTGCGCCACCGCAGTGAGCAGTATGTGGAGCTGACCGGGTCGGCGCTGATGCACTCCCTCTACCTTTCGTCGGCGCAGCACGGGCTGGTGGTGCCGGACGTCATGGCCTCCCTCCCAACGGCGCTGCGGGTGCACCGCGAGGGGTGGCGGGCGGAGCTACTCCGCCTGAGTGACAAGGCCACGAAGCTGCTGCAGCGGCAGCCGCACCCGGTGCTGCAGCGCAGTGCCGTGACGGTCGACTGGGACCTTCTCAGCGGAGTCTCGGACGCCGTCACGAGCGTGGCCGCCGACGTGGCGCGCTACGGCGACGTCTTCATGCAGCTCTGCGAAGCAATGCGCAATTTCTGTGACTGGGTCCACGGCCCGCTGCAGAGCTTGCTGCGCGAGGTGGACGCTGCGGACCTGAACGCCGTAGTGGTGTCGGTGCGCCACGGCGCCACGGCCGGGCTGCAGGTCGTCTTCCGCTACGTTGCGGAGGAGCGCGCCGTCACGCAGTTTCCCAGCGGCGAGCTCGGCATGTCGGCCATTACGTTCAAGGGGGACGTGTACCCAACGTGCTGCATCGAGTTTAACGAGGTCACCCACACCGACGTGGCGTACGCGTGTGCCGCGACGGTCGGCCGCGCCGTCGCGGGTGATGTGGCGCTGGTGCGGGTGCACCACGCACGCGATCACTTTCTCGCGGCTGCCCGAGCAGCAATGCGGTCGCCGCGCGGGGTTGCCGTGGCGCAGGCGGACCCGTCGCACCTGTCAGCGCCGGCTGCAGACACCGCCGCCGCTGCTGGCGGAGCTGCGCCGCCCGCGAGCGGGACGGAGGCCCTTAACACGAGCACAGCCAGCGGTGCCGCGACGGCGACGGGGACGTTTCTGCGCTTCAAGCTGGAGCTGGAGGGCACCACGCTGGATCGCATGCCTGTGCACCTCCTGGAACGGCTTCTTCTGGAGGAGGCGGTGTCTGCGCTGGACTACGTGGTGTCGCCCTGCCCTCCACCACCATCGCCCTCATCTGATAAAGCGGACGCGAAGGGACCAGCGAATACGCCGCAGCGGGTGGCGGCCTGCTACGACGTCTTCCACTCCGCCGCCATCGTCAGCGCTGCGCTTGTGCGCCGTCTCAAGACGGTGCTGGTACTCTTCACCACCCGCCGCGACGCCGTCGTGAAGCTTAGTGGGGACAAGCTGATGCTTTGCTTCACCGCGCGCGAGATCCCGTCTCGCAGCGACATCGCGGCGGAGATCACGCAGACGCTGATCCAGGAGGAGAGCGAGGTGTACCGGCGACGCCTGGCGGAGGTGTACGACAGGATGCAGCAGCGCCTCTCCGCCTACCTGCCGCATGCGCGGCTGACGGTGGACGTGGATGCGATGGCGCGACTCGTGCCGGACAAGGCACACCTGCTGTCGGCGCTGCGCCTTCTCGTGCATCAGCAGAGCGCGTGGGTGCTGCAGCGGCTGGTCGAGGGCGTCAGCATCGGCTGGGATACGGAGCTGGGTGCGGTGGTGCGCCGCCACGTGCGGCAGGTGACGGTGATGCTGGAGCCGGCCCTCTACGGCTCCTGCTACCTCACCCCCGATGGCGTCTTTGTCTACTACTGCCCGCTGCTGTGCCTGGAGCGGCAGCCGCCTGGGGTCGTGACGCCGTCGTCGCTTCCGTCCTGGCAGCTGCTGAGTGCGCAGCACATCGCTTCGCTGCTGCTGCTGCAGCTCACGGCGCTGGAGCCGCAGGTGCCGCAGTTTGTCGACCTGAGCCGCAGCGTGGCGTGCTGGACGGCGGCGCGGCGCATTCCGCGTCGTGTTGTGCCGGGCGGCCGTGTCGTGGTGGAGGTGCAGGCCTTTAATTTGCTGCACGACCCACTGCGGCGCGGTGGTGAGCGCCTGACGATCATGGGCCAGGTGGGCGAGCCTGTTGTGAAGGACATCGGCAAGGGGCGTTACCGCGTCTCCTTCCACGCCCCGCGGCGTACCGGTGTGCACCGCCTCTTTCTTCTCCTGCACGGTCAGCCCATTGCGAACTCGCCGCTGTGGTACGGCGTGCGGCCGGGCCCGGTGGATCTGGCGCGCACTGTCGTGGCCGACGCCTTTGACGCCGTCGTGATCGACGTACCCTTCACGGTGCAGCTGCGTCTGCACGATGGCGCGGGCAACCGCCTCTGCGCCGCGCCGCGCAACCTTACCGTCACGACGACGTTCCCGGAGTCGCTGGTGAAGCTGCAAGGGTGGTCGTTGAAGGGGCCGTCGGTGCTGGCGGTGACGCTGCGTGTGTTGCCGGGTGTGGCGTCCCTCACGGCGCTCGCCGTTCCGCTGACGCTCACGGTCGTCGACAGCGATGACGATGACAACAACAACAACGGCGGCGGCGCCACGGCGGCTTCGGAGACGATCACCCTCCCACCTTTTCCGTGCGTGGACAAAGAGACGTACCAGCACGTGTGCGCCGTGCGGCAAGGCGTCACGCTTGATCACGGCTCCCCAACAACGCGGAGGGCCTTCAGCAGCGACTACCCGGGCAACGACGCCTCCGCGCGGCCGGCGGCGCTGCAGCCGTCCAACCTGTACTTCCGCCGCTCCGTCCGCCGTGTGGTGAAGAGAAAGCTGGCGTCGGAGGCGGCTTCCCTGGGCGGTGCCCTCGGATTCCGCTACCCGCGCACTGTGGCGGTGAGGAAACTCGAGAGGCCGTCGCGCAACGCAAAGCCGGCGCCGAAGCGAATGCGCGCGGGGAAGCCATCGACGTGAGACGAACAGCTGCTGTGCGCAGATAATGCCAGCGACATTCACATATGCGTTTTGGTTTAGATGACAAATTTACCTGCAAGCCTTTTTTCTTTTTGAAGTTTAGAGCCCCTTTTTCTTTTATTTCTTTCCTTTGCATTCATAAATAGATGTCCACAATACAAAGTTAGTTAATCACGACAAAAAACAAAAAACAAAAAAAAAACAAAAAAGACGGCACTTGAGTTGATCGTTTTTCAATGAAACGCAGACGAGGTCGAAAGTGAGAAAGTCGTCACAGTCAACGCAGTTCTGTATTTATGCCGGAAATAGTTGAGAATATTAAGACAAACGCATATTAATCCGCTTTTTAAATATTGCATCTCAGAAGACAGTGTTTGTAGTACTTAATTTTGCAGCTTTTATGAAGTTGTTGTGCTGCATGGAGGTTGTGCCATCTCTCATTTTCTGTTCTCTGCTCGTTCCCATTCTCTTATCTTTCTGTACTTTTGTAACGTTTTGTCTGGGCAATTGACTCAACCCACGTCGCGCACGCCCGCGCGCGCCAAACCATTTTGTGCGCTTCTCCAAACACTTTTTTTTTTTTTTTGGGTGCGTTGTCATACTAAACTTCCTGTCTATCCTTTCTCATTGTTCTTTTCTTTCCTCTGATTAAAGTCACTTCATTCTAGCGGCTGAGGAAAATGGTCAAGCCACTCGTGTCCAAGGCGATCGTGAAGAAGCGCACGAAGCGCTTCACCCGCCACCGCTTCGAGCTCTTCCCCCAGCTGAGCTCGAGCTGGCGCAAGCCCCGTGGTGAGGACTCCCCGGTCCGCCGCCGCTACAAGGGCCAGAAGGCCATGCCGAACAAGGGTTACGGTAGCGACCGCGCCACCAAGTACATCATGCCCTCCGGCTTCAAGAGCTTCCCGATCCAGACGGTGCAGGACCTCTACATGCTGGTGATGCAGAACCGCAAGTACGCTGGCGTGATCTCGCACACCGTCGGTGCCAAGTCCCGCAAGGCCATCGTGCGCAAGGCCCACGAGCTGGACGTCCGCCTGATCAACGGCAACGCCAAGCTCCGCAAGGTCGCCACCAACTAGAAAGGATGGCGAGTCTACGCTGTGAAGTGATGCTGAACTGACTAGTTAAGAATACTGAGGAGGCGGCTCACACGTGAAAAAAAAAGGTGCGTGCGCTGTTTTCGGCTCCACGTTTTGACAACGGCAGCCGAGATCGCGGTGCGCTTTCGAGTGTTGCAGCTCCTCAGGGTTTGAGACCCGTCAGCTTCGGTTTTGATTTCGTTTCTTTTTTCTTTCATCAATTTTGAACAAACAAATAAATAAACAATAGAGAAAGATAGAGTTGGAAGCGTTGATGCGATTGATTTGGATTTGTGGCTGAGCAGCCTTCTGGTAAATTGCACTTCACCTCCACGATTTAATTATTTTAGAGGTTTGTAACTTGTATTTGCAATAAGGGAAAAATTTGCTATTAACAATAATCTCGTAACGGGAGTGATTCTTATTGTAGATTGCGTTGCTCTTTTTCTCTGTCGTTTTTACAACTTTGACAATGTCTCCTCAACTCCGCTTTTTCCCTCTTTATCCCATGATTGTGTGCTGTCTTGCCTTTGAGCTCTTTTGTGAATTGGGGCAGTCCAATTAAAAAAAAAAAAGTCAGCGTTAAAAAAACTTGAAGCTCATTGAACAAGGATTGTAAATCATTGTTCTTTTTTGAGCTGCTTTGCAGGATTACAAACACTTCAGGCAGCCGAGTTGAGATACACAGGTATTTACAAAAACGCCTTTTTTTTGCACTTGCCGCAAGAGGATGCGTTTTGCACACATTTTTGTTGACAGACAATACCTTCTTAATTGAGCGGTGCCGCAATCTCTTTGTATACACACCACTGCTACATACACGCTTATCTGTCTGAATAATAGCACGGAACTTCTTTTAAAATTTGCGCTTGCGTCGCCGTTTGTTTAAAAGCCTAAAAGCTTGTCTTTGCAGTGTTCTACTACTATTCTTCTCTTATCGAGAGAGAAGCACAGACCCTTTCTAATTTGACTACGGCTATGAGCAAAAAAGTAACCGCCAGTGCGCGGGCAGCCTATGAGCGGCCTGTAGAGCAGTGCATCGCGCTTATCGACTACGACGCGCTCAACTCGGACGAAATTAGCTTCAAGGCGGGCGACGTCATCAACGTCACTGGCAAGGGCGCCGCGTCGGGCTTCTGGGAAGGCTACGTTGCCGTCCCCACATACCCGGCCATGGCCACCGTCGAGGCCGGTGGCGGGAGCGACAATGAGCGGGAGGCCTCCACGGCGTCCTCCTCGCACGCGCCACCGTCGCCGCCGCACCACGGGCTATTTCCGAACTGCCTGGTGACGTCCAACATGCGCTTCAAGTCGACCATGGCCAACTACCTTTTCCAGAACATTGCCCTCTGCCTCTACAGCTACCGTGCCACGGGGGAGGGGGAGATGTCGCTGGAGCCCGGCGACGTCATTGCTGCCGTCCGCCCGAGCGCGTCGCCCGGGTGGTGGTACGGCGTGAAGAGCACCGGACCGGCGTGGACGGCGCCAGCGCAGCCGACGGCGCGTTTTGCGGACCCGGCGCGAAACGCAAACGGTGGCAGCGCTGTGCCGCCATCTTTCTCTTCGTCTTCTCCTTCTCCCCCGTCGCTGTCGACGTCAACGGAGGCGCAGGAGCAACTCTTTCCGACGAATTTCGTCACGTGCGATGTCGTCCTCATTTCTTTCCATTTTGCTGGGCGGCAGGCGCACGAGCTGAGCTGCAGAACCGGCGACGTGGTGCAGGTGCACCGGCGCTGGAATGACGGGTGGTGGGAAGGCTCCTTGCGCGACCGCCGTGGCATCTTCCCAAGCAACTACAGCGTACCGAACATTTGCACCACCAGCCCGCCGCTCTTCTGCGCAAAGTGCCGCACCGTGTTTCCGAGCAACACGTTCCAGTCGTCGTGCTCCACCTGCGCCGCGGAGGCGCGTGTCGAGGATGCCATGCTGCAGTCCCTCGAGGCCTACGTGCGTGGCGAAGCAAAGGAGTACGATCTTTTTGCGAACGTCGACATTGGCACCGAGAACATGGCGACCGGTGAAGGGCAACCGGAGACGGAAGCGCAGGGGGACGACGACGACAGCTCAGAGGGGAGTCCGCAATCTGGTGCAACAACAAGCCAGCGAAATTGGGGGAAAGCCGGCGGTGGCACGGAGGGGGCGTCTCAGCGAAGGGAGCATCGCAACGGTGCCGCGCGGGTGTCCTTACTGACGGAGAAGGACGTCGCAGACTTGGCGGCCAATCGGGTAAAGCTGATGGAGTGAGCAGAAAAGATTTTTTTTTTTTTGCAGCTGCGTGCCTCGATGAACGAAACGGGAGGGGGCTCCCCCCCGATTGTTTCTGTTCCATAGCTTGACCTGCTTGTTCTGCTGTGCAAAGATGGCTTTCTCTCCGCCGTTTGCGCAAGGTAATGAAATCATCCGTTAAAACAAAAGAAGCACTTTCATTGTTTAACAGAAATTGAGTCACTTTTTGTGGGACACCTTTACATGCGAAGAGACTGGAACGTCGTGCAATGCCGCTTTGTTCTGCGACGACAGTAGCAGGTAATGTACGCTCGTACTGCTTGTTACGTCAAAGAGGCACTGTCAACCACACATTTTTCCTACCTTTGTTTGCTTCACTTTCTCTATCTCTATCCCTTTACCTCGATGTGGATTTTTTGGCCTTAATTTTTTAGCACAGTGAAGCGAGAAGAAACAAAATTGTGCAACAATTAGTGCTACACGTTGCTCGTCGTTTTTGTTTTCCCCCACTATCGTTACCATCTCCAGAGAAGAACGCCGTTTGCGAGGGCAAGAAACGACGGCACCCGCAAACAGGTTTGTCTTTTTTTTTTTTTTTAAGATAATCGTCAATTTGACTTTGCAAGTTACAGATACAAACAAAAGCTGTTAGAAAAAGATGCCGCCGAAGAAGCTGAAGGATCTCGCTGAGGCGCCAGTCTATAAGATGAGCCATGAGGAGCAGGTGCAGCTCCTCTCCGACGCGCTGCTGCGCGAGTACATGCACCGTCGCGGCTTCCGCGCCACCCTGAAGGCGTTTGACGAGGAGCACCCGCGCGACGACAACACCATCTCCTCCCGCGCTGTCATGTCCGACCTCATGGCGCTGCAGCCGGAGGACCAGCAACGGTTGAAGGGCGACGGGATCGAGACGATTATGGAGATGCTGTGCAACCTGCGGGTGGAGCGCCGAATGGAGGTGGAGAAACTGACGGCGGAGGCGGAGGCACCGCTGCCAAAGGTGCCAGCCAAGTACGACGCGCTCGAAGAGAAGTTGGCGGAGCGCGCCGCACGCGCGGAGAAGAAGCAAAAGCGGAAGAAGTCGAGGAAGTCGTCGGGCACAGGCGAGGAGGCTGGCGGACATCATAGAAAAGCAAAGGCGAAAACGCGCGCGGAGCAAGACGGGGCGGCGCAAGCGGCGGGAATGACCATCGACGACCTCCTTGCCAGCTCCCACAGCAGCAGCAACAACAGCAGCGGAGGTGCTGGCAGCAGCGGCAGCAGCAACGCCAGCGCACGATCGGACAATGACGAGAGCGATGACGAAGGCCGTCAGCACCGTCCGAAGTCAGACCGCCGCCGTGGCTCTGCCAAGCAGGCAACGCTGCGGAAGGCGGCTCGCAAAGGCTCTGGTGCCAGTGGCGGCGAAGGCGCGTCGTCCGCTGCGGCTGCCCGGTCGACCAACGCGCCGGTGCAGCCTGCGTGGATGGAGATTCAACAAAACGCGAAGAAAAGCGCAGCGGCGAAAAGTGGTGGCAGTGATGACGATGATGCGGAGAGCAGCAATGACGGGGCCGACGAACACGACGACGGCGCCGGCTCCGTGGCGTCGGAGGACCTGGGCGGAACAACGCCCTCCGCCGAGCTGCGCGACGAGCTTAGCGCGGCCTTCCAGCTTCTGTGCGGCTTTGAGGGCAGCCTCACCCGTGCGTTTCTCGAGCAGGGCTTCACCTTTGACGAGGAGCTGGAGTGCGCGCTTATCCAGTGGCGTCCCGGCGGCTGCGACGCCGTGCTGGCCCCAACGCAGGCCTTCGTCGCCGCGTACTTCTACGAGCGCGAGGTCTACGTGAAGCGGCAGCAGCGGCAGCGGGAGTGTCTGCTGCGGGCGCTGTGCACCATGCTCGAGCAGGCGCAGCCCAACCCGTCGCGTGTGGTGCTGATCGACGGCGCCTGGAGGCCCAAAGGCAGCGCGACGCGCTTCACCCGCGCGCACCTGCGTCAGCAGGCGGAGGCGGCGCGGACACGGTGCTGGACGCACTTCTCCAGCGCAGACGACGTGAAGGAGGTGCTGCGGAGTACGCTGCTCGACGAGGATCGCTGGATGAAGCCGCGGGGCTGCGGGCTGCTCAACTTCGTCTTTTCCCTCCTCCTGTCGCGCGGCGTTGACGCGGTGCAGCGCGAGCTGACGGCGGCCGCGGCGGCCTCCTCCTCCACAAGTGCGAGCGACGACCGCCCGTCGCTGCTGTCCACCTCCGGCGATGGCAGGGCGACGATGGCGCTGGCCAACCTGGCCTTGTCGGGGAAGGCGACCTCCTACTGCCACAACGGCGTCCAGAACGGCAGTCAGATCGGCTACGCGACGCGGCTGAAGTGCGGCATGCTGAACGGCGACGCCGCCGCGAGCGACCTGGACGCCCACGTCGCCTCGTCGGCCCTGGCGCCGCCGTCGGCGTACACCAACGCCACAGACCCTGTCCTGCCGAGCTGGGTGCTGTATCACAAGGGCCACTTCGCCAACCTGTACATGACCAAAGACACCCGACCGGTCTTCCAGCAAAAGCTCAACCTCGGCGGCAGCGCCTCGGAGGACGTCGTCTACTGGGATGCCGCGACGGAGGACGACCTCTACACACTCACCGTGACGGTGCGCAGTATCACGTTCGGCGGCGGTGGTGGCGCGCGCAACGCAAAATCCTTCGTTAACGCTGCGATCATGTCTGTGCCGGTGTGGGCGTCCGCGGAGGTGAACTGGAACGGGGAGGCTCCGCTGCGCGATTGAAGGTGAGAAGAAGCAGCGAAGATGTCACTCTTCAACTTTTAATGCCCTTTTGCTCATCAACTTTTTTTTGTTTTGTAAGATGTGGTGCAGACGACGTGCAACTCCTGGAGCTTGCAAAAATCTAGATGAAAAATGAAAGAAAGAAAAAACATGTAAACATACACACATACTTTTACTCATACACGCGACTTTCTTGACAAGAAAATATCATGCCGACCTCGTTTCACCACAATTTACGTCAGCTTGCGATGTCAAGCCAAAACAAACGAGGAAAAGAAACACTTTTGTTAAATGCAGAACTAGAGAATAAAAAGCGCGCTTGGATGTTACACAGCTGTCGCTGCAAACATAGGTCGAGGGCTTTGACGTCGCCGGCAAATCTAAAAAAAAAAAAAGTGCTAACAGTGATGAAGCGTTCGTGTGTGTTAAGAAAAGCATGTTGCTTTTTTGTGCTTGAGATGTCTTTTCCCCCTACTGCAATGAAGCCAAAAGCAGCTTTTTTAAAGCGCAGCAGCTTCACAAAATTAAGTATCAATTCCATGCGTCCCTTCCCTTCCACCATCCTCTTTCTCTTCTTGACTTCACATCTATCTTTTCGTGGTCTTCCATACTTGTTTAGTTCTATTTGTGTCTCTTCAAAAGCATTCAGCTTTCTTTTATTTTATTGCTTCTTTTCTATTTTCTATAAAAAAAAGGTGAAGCCGTCTTACATGGAAGATAGATAACGGAACGATTTTGACGTATTTCTGTTGTCTTCAGCCTTGACAAGGTTTTCATTTTAAACATCTTGTTGTTCCTCTTTGACTCTCACTGTCGCTTTTTGTTAGTCCAAGCCGAACCCCCCTGTAGCCACTCTACATATTTATATTCTTTCCCCTTTTGTCCCTTTGTTCTCATCCGGTTCAAGTGTGAAGAAGAAATTAAAAGTGAAAGAGTTCCTGGGTATTTCTGCT
>JASAOP010002657.1:32500-47057 GCA_030849055.1 Crithidia thermophila
ATGACAAATCGGTATCTGCTGCTGCTGCTTCTTTTTCTTATTATTATTCTAAAATTTCCTTCCCGTTCCCTTACTGTAAGAAGAGATTTAACTTTGAATGTTTTTCTTTTTTTTTTGTTTAACGTGCTTTTAATCCTGATAATGTAAAGAAAAGGCTTGACAGTGTGCAATGGTCAAGGCATTACCTTGTAGTGGAGAGAAGAAGACGGGGCAAAAAAAAAAAAGACGAAAAGACAACGTAGACAGAAAATCGGACAGCAAACAGTTTTACTGTCCGTTATTTTTTTCTTGTCACTCTTTATTTTTACTGCAAGTATCGCTCTATCATTATTAAATTGTTCTTTCAATGCACAACTACAGCACCTTTTTGGTCTTTTTATTATCAATTCACAGGATTTTTGTTTTTCATTTTACTTTTCACCTGTATAAAACAAAATAAAAATAAAGAACATGAGACACTATTATTTTTGTACCTATACAATTTGCTATCTTCGTTGTTTTTAAACACTACTATAAGAACAAAAACCGTTTTTTTTTTTGCTGCTGGACGTGATACATTCTTGCACAGAAGAGAGACAGAGAGAGAGATAGAGAGAGAGAGAGTGAGAGAGAGTGAGAGAGAGTGAGAGAATCAAAAAGGCCTTTTTTTGTTCTTTTTTCGTTGTGAACCTCGCTTAACATCAAATTGATCGTAGTTTGTCTCCGTTGGCGGTGAATGTCTTGCGTGAAGCGCAATGCAGCTTTTCCGTATTTTATGTCTATCCTCTCTCTTCCTTTTTTGTGTGCATGTGAGTGTTGGCGTTCAACCTTTTTTTTTCTCCTTTTAGGACGACGTCGAGGGACACAGTTTTCTTGGGTTTTCTGGCCGCTGCTGTTCAGTGTTTGTGCATCCAAGCGATGTGCGTGATGACTTCGCTCTCCAGCTGTTTGAGCGGCCTTTTACCGCCGAAAGGCAGACAGTACCTCCACATGCTGGTAGGATGTTTATTTTTATTTATTTTTTTTTCTCTTTTTTTTTTTTCCAAGTGTTTCATTAGGACAATCAGCGTGGGAAGAGGAGGAATAAAGAGTATTTGAGGACGAGGTTGTATCTTGAGCGTTTTCAGATCACGTGCTTTTTGCTTTTAACATGCGGTGCATGCTTTTCTCTTTGTGTTCCCGCCTCCGATTTTTTCTTTCCTTTGTTCCATTCTCTTCTCAATACTGTCTTTTGGAGAGTAGCGAATTGCTTTTCTCTGGTGTCCCGATAGCACTGCTTGAGTCAATGGTCTGCTGGCAGTATTTGTTCACGTACCCAAAGCATTACTTGTGTGTATTTTTTCCCTTTTCGTTGGTGAAAGCAGCAAATAAAACCATTGCAGATGACTACTGTCAAGCACCTTAAACACTGAAAGCGAAGAACAAATCAAATAAGACAAAAAAGAGGGGAAGAGACGCGTTTGACCTTGATGCGTTTATGGCATGACAATATGCTTTGGAGTGAACAGGCCGCTCGCAGCGCGATACGTTTTGCAAGAAGAGTCGTAGCTGAGGACGTTTACAGCTCCTGTGGAACTCCGGCATCGTTGAGCATCCACATGCCATTGCAGGTTTACGTTCCAGGAGTGGTCTGAAAACGCTCAGATGGGGAAAAAGAACCCATATTAGTCCATCGGGGAAAAAAATGATTGCATGAAAAAAGGAGTGTGATTGAGCCGTCAATGCACGCATACCCAATCACGCTTGCAAAGAATAAAAAAATAATAAAAAAACAAAGAAGATTACATAATTTACCTCTACCTTACTATCCGTTCTCTCTCTCTCTCCCTTTCTCTCTCTCTCTCTTTTTCTTCTTCGAAACGACGCTGACAAACCTTCACCAACGCAAAACAATGGACAATGTGTTTGTAGTTTCTACAAAAAAATATCCATTTACTTTTGTTTCCTGAAAAACCTGTCTTTTTCTGATTCTTTTTTTTTGTTCTCAGCATCGTCAACTACCATTGTATCCTGTATTTTTTTCCCTTTTAGTTTTTACGTTTTCTTTCTACACACACACATAAACGCACGTTTGCCGTTCCTGTTTTCATTTTTGCCCCTTTTTGCTTGCACAAACAAATTTTCTCTTACCGTAGATCTATAGCAAGCTTTCACAGTTGGTGAGAAACCGACAGAATTAGCAGTGTGCTCTCAATAGCGTCTTTTTTTTCTTGATCATCTTCTTTTCCCATCTTTTCTTTATATTACTTTCGATCTGCTCTTCGTGCTCATTCTGAGAAGCTAGTTATCAGCATCGTCACACCCCAAAAGAAAAAAAAAACAGAAACAGCAATCATTTTCATCGCAGAGTAACCGCTTTTCTAAAAAATGACCACTATCGGCAATCAGCGCGTGATGGTGTCGGTGCGCGTGCGTCCGATGTTGCGCGAAGGCGCTATTAACCAGCAGCAGGAGAAGTTCGAGCTGCAGGGTGTGTACCGCGTCGGCGACAACGGCCTCCGCGTCGAGCTGACGAAGCCTGGCGAGCCTGCGAAGAGCAGCCTCTTCTCCTTCGACTACATCTTTGACCAGGAGAGCACCCAGCTGGAGGTCTACGAGGACGCTGTCGTTGACATGGTCGACGCCGCACTCGTCGGCGTCAACGCCACGCTTCTCGCCTACGGGCAGACCGGCTCTGGCAAGACCTTCACCGTCCTCGGCGATGTCAAGCCGAACCCGCTCGAGAATGACCTGCTGACCACCAACAGCGGCATGTTCCTGCGCGTGCTGAGTGACCTGATGGACTACAAAATTCGTCAGGCTAAGAAGGGCTGGCACGTCGTCGTGGGCCTCAGCTGCATGGAGATCTACAACGAGAACATCCGCGATTTGTTCGGCGGGAAGCCCGGCACGGCGCCGCCGCCGCTGAAGGCGGTGATGATTGGCGAGGATGTGATGCTGCCGTCGCTCATCATCAAGGAGATGACCTCGCTGCAGGCGGTCTTCAACGAAATTCAGCTGGCCATCTCCCGCCGCTCCACCCGCGCGACGGACGCGAACGCGGCGTCGAGCCGCAGCCACTGCCTCTTCTCGATCGACATCCTGCAGCAGGCCGCCACCGCGGCCGCGCCGTCGCTGAACATTCTGGACCAGACGAACAAGTCCAACGACGTGAAGAAGTCCGTGAACGACAAAAAGTCGGTGACGCCGACCTCGAAGAAGAGCGGCAACGCCAACCTCTCGGGCAACCAGCCGGAGGCGGCGCTGCCGCCGTACGAGATGCCCTTTCAAGGCACCGTCTTCCGCGTGCCGGGGCAGAAGGAGCCCATCTACGCGAGCAAGATCATTCTGGCTGATCTGGCCGGCAGCGAGCGCATCAACCGCAGCAACGTCACCGGCGCCGGCCTCAAGGAGGCGACGTCGATTAACAGCAGCCTCACCGCCCTGGGCAACGTCGTGCACAGCCTGCACGAGGGCAGCTTCGTCAGCTACCGCATTTCGAACCTGACGTCGCTGCTAAAGCCGACCTTCTCCCACCCCAGCTCGCGCGTGTTGCTGCTGGCGCAGTGCTCGCCGACGCAGCTGACCTTCGATGAGACGATCAGCACCCTGCACTTCGCCAACAAGGTGAAGGACATGAAGGTGACCACCTCGACCGGCGCCGAGGCGGAGAAGCTGCAGTTCGACTTCCTCGAGTCCGGAAAGATTTACGACTCGCTCGTCAGCGACCTGCACATCTTCGCCGTCGAGGCGATGGCGCGGACGGGCGTGATTCGGCGCAAGCTGCCGCAGCACGACGGCTTCTACTACGACCCGGTGGCCAGCAAGAACGGCAAGACGGCCAAGGTGACCATGAAGGACCGCCGCGCCGCGGTGGAGTCGATGGGGGCGATGAGCGAGGCCGAGAAGGAGCGGGCGGCGCTGGTGGCGCAGCAGGAAAAGGACAAGGCGGACGAGGCCGCGCGGGTGCGCAAGGCCATCGACGAGCAGCGCGACGCGTACGTCAGCGAAAACGCCAAGGCGCTTGCCGAGACGCGGAAGATGATCGACGAGCAGGTGGCCCTCCGCACCCACCACGCGGCGCAGCAGATGCTGCTCGAGTCGGCGGCGCAGAGCAACCAGATTATGGAGGAGGAGGCGGAGGCGTGGGCCGCGCTGAACCTGCAGTACTTGCAGGAGCACAGGGACTCCTGCATGACCGAGGTGGCGACCAGCTCGGAGCGGCTGGAGGCGGTCGCGCGCGAGGTGAACCGGCAGCGACTCGCCGCCGCATCGCACGAGACTCCGGAGACGGCGGCGGACGACACCCGCTACGCGCTCTCCACGTGGAGTCACTGTAACGCCAAGCGCTTCTTCTCCAACTGCATGGAGCTGCGCGAGGACCAGATGTGCGTGCTGAGCATCTCACGCGGCAACGCCTCGCTGGAGCGCTGGAAGAAGAGCAATGCGTCGCTTCTGCAGAAGTTCCAGGAGGAGAACTCCGTCTAAACCTGCAGGAAACAACAATAGAGAGAGAGAGAGAGCACGCATAGTAGAAACACTCATTAGATTTCTTTGTTTTCTTTCTCTTTCTTTCTTGTTGCTCCTTTTCAGTCCTCGCCCAACTCTTTTTCTCTTCCTGTTCTCCGTCTCAAAAAAAAAAAAGGTTTTTCCTTTTTAATGCTCTTGTTTTTTTCTTTGGTTGTTTAGAACAGCGCCATCATCGTACTTCATCCGTCTACAATCCGTGTCACTTTTTTTNTCCCTGTCAGGCTGTCGGTGCTCAGCCAGAAATCCACCATCTATCTTTTATCTTTCTTCTTTTTCTTCTTCCCCACCTTCTCCAGAGCAGGTAGTGTCGGGCCTTGCGGCTTGAGCGCTGCCTTCTTTCTCTTTTTCTTTTCTTAGGGGTGAAGGTAGCAACAGCGGTTGCCTCGGCCGTGTCACGAGGGGTTTAGGTGAGCGCAAGCAGTAGAACATCATCAGCAGTAGTAGAAGTGCTGAGAGAAGAGGCTTGCCAACTCGCGGATGCCAGTGCTGTGAAGCTGAGTAAGAGGGGAGTGCGCTGGACTGCTATGAAGAAAAGAGAAAATAGGCACAAAAATAAATAAGAAGGTTGTGCTTTTCGTTTCTCCAGTCAGAGCTCTCTCTTACTCTCTTCTGATTCGGCCTCCTTTTTTATTATTTGTTGAAGCTTTGTTTTCGTTGTTTTTGATTGCTTCTCAATCCCTTTTTTCATTGTCAATATCCTTACCTTTGTATTGTTTTTTGTTTGTTTCTCTTCACTTACCTCTCCTGCGTTCTGTGGCTTTTTGCTTTTTGTGAAGAAGTTTTGTGTGTGTGAGTGCGTGTTCAGCGGACGTGTTTGCAGGTGTTTCTGGCTCTCTTAAAGCAGCCGACCACTCCCTGTTCCGTGCTTGGTCCTTTTGTTGGCTTTGTTTGCTCTTAGCGTTCTCTTTTTTCTCCTCTTTTTTTTTCTCTCTGTTTCTTATTGCTGATTTGGTGCTGTATTGTCTCGATGGTCAAACGTTTTCCTCGCTGAAGTGGGACGATGAACGACCCGTCTTCAAGCAATGGAAACAACACCACAACGGTGTTCCCTCCGAGTTATCTTCTTCATTTTTTTTTGATTTTTTAAAGTTGTGCTTTTATGCATGAGCTTTGCCGATTTTAACGCCACATTTTTCCCCCTTTTGCCTGGCTTTGCTGTAGTTGTTGTGGCTTTTTCTCTCCTTGCTGTTCCACTGTCAATTCTATACGTACTCATTTTTTATATTGTAGTTTTTCCGTTTGTTTTCTTCAAACGCAAAATATATATGATAAAGTTGAAAGAGAAGGCTATGTGCAGTTTTCTTTTTCTTCTTTCCTTTTTAGCTGCCAATGGTATGGTGTGTTCGGCAGTGCTAGATCGTTACATTTCGCGCTTCGCTGAGGAGCTCACTTCGTTACTCGTCATTGAAACTTTTCTATTCTATCCGTGTTTCTCTTTTTTTTTCATCTCGTCCGCAGCGTAGGTTTTTTCTCTTTTGATTTTTTCCGTTTCTTCTATCATTGTTGTTTTTAACCAAAAAGCGTTTTTTCATCTTGTACACATCTAAGAGCTATATTAAGCTGGTCAAAAAAAAAATTCAATTTTCAAAAAGCGACGAAAATTACCTTGCTGCTTTGCCGCAAACAAAAAAAAAGGTTATTTATTCAACGTCTGCACCTACAAATTTTGAAAGCTGCACAGTATAGTTTTGCTCTTGAGAAGCATATGGTTTTTTATGCTGCAAAAACTCTTTGTGCCACTCGGGGTGCAACACTAGCGCCAGACATCAAGAGAAAACTGGAGTTTACATTGACCAGCTTGATGCTTTGGCCGTTACCTTGTTTTTTTTTTTCCACTCGGAAAAGAAAATGTGAAAGAAAGGCTGTATTAATCGTTAATTAGCGAAACTTATCAGTACGATGAGAAAAGCGGTGACGTTGTTCAACCCGTTTGGCGCACCAGCTCCGAAACTGTTTGAAGCCACTGAAGCGGAGCGGCCGCTCCTCTCCGCTGCGATATGATGCAACAAAACGTTTGTGGTTTTTGCCTTCCTTTTTAAAATTCTTTTCTGCCTCCACACGTTCTTAAGTGTTTCTTCCTTCCCTACGTGCGATGGTCCAAAGTCAATACACACACTCACACAAAATACCTTCGTCGATACATGTGAGCTCTGGAGCCAACAGAAAAATACGAGCGAGAAGCTATCCTATTGTGCTTCATCTTTTTTTCTCTGCTACTTTTTCAGAAAACAAAAAGACGAGCTTTACACACACACACACACACACACACAGACGAAGCACAACTGAAAGGAAACAGAAGCGTGCGTTTCAGAGAGAACTTTATTGAATACAATTGTTGGCAATTGATCGTTCGTTGTATCGCCGCTGCTAAGCAACCATCGTATCGCGCTTAGCTGCTCATTTTTTCCAAGCCACTGATTTGCAAATTCCCAGATTATTTTTTTTCTGCATCGAGCTGTGAACAGTGTTGTTAGTTTCAGAAAACCGAGTTTAAAAACAAAGCTTCTCCTACGGCTTCTTTTTACTAGGTCACTTTTTCCCCTCTAATTTTTCAATTTGCACGCGTTCATCACGGGTTTGTGTAGAGCGCTCATGTTTTCTACCACCGCGCAGCCTCTTCTTCGCAGTGTTGTGGCACCCCTACAAGCCTCTGAACCCGCACCTGTTTCCGGTGTGGACGCGCAAAAGGCTCCGCTTGCTCTCAACGAGACCGCCTTGGGCTACGCCACGGCTACACCGGAGTTCCCCTTCGATGTGCTTACCGGCGCCACCGTCTTTGCCAAAAGCACACTTCTTGTGGTGGACGTCGACAGCGTCGTGCAGGAGTGCGTGCGCGTGCTGCGGTGGTGCGCGGTGGGCCCACACGCCGAGGTCGATGGAGCTAAGGATAACCCAGTGGCAGAGGTCGGCAGCGTGGGTACTGCCAACCGCAAGGTGCGGTGCCCGGTACGCACCCCAACTTTGGAACGCCTGCTCTGCTGCTTCTTGCAGCTCCTGCGAGATATCGTCAAGAAACAGAGGACGCAGGTGGAGTTGATACTGGGCAACTGCGAGGCCGCACTCGCAGATCTAGCCGTCTTCTCGCCCGCGGCGGTTTGTGGGGACACCTCTGGATTGCAGACTGCACGGTGTGACGCAGCGGCGGCTTTGGAAGGCGTTTCGCATTCCTGCGACGAGGAGGCAGGGCAACGCATTGTTGTGTCGGCACCGCCACCCTGCGTCGCGGCCTCGGCCCTCTGCGATGTCGAGGGCGGGCACGTGTGGCTGCAGATCTACCAGACCATCGTCCTCTTCTTCCGCGGCGGCGGCAGCGATGTGGTGGAGCATACCGCATTCTACACCACCACAAAACCCGCGTGGACTTTGGCGACGGCGAGGGTGCGGCGTCACTGCAGCGAGCCGTTGGCGCAGAACGCGCAGGTGTTTCCGCTGCTCTGGTCTACCGACGCCCGGGCGTACTTTGCCGCCGCGGGCAACGACGCCCTTCTCAGCTCGTGGCTGACGTTCTGCCGTCACGAGGTAGCGCGCTTGTGCGGCCACCCGCTGCCTGCGCAGTTTCTACACGCATACGAGGCGTCTCCCGCAGCCACCGCAACACACCGGAGCGGCGCAGCCGGCGCCGTCAGCGCGGAGGAAGTGCTCGAAATGAGAGTCTTGGTGCGGCATGGTGCGAGCGTGGCACAGCGACTCGGGCTGCACTCCGCCGCGTACCTTCCCGCCATGTACGCCATCCTCACGCTCGATGCGGTGCACGAAATTTCGGGCACGCCGCAAGAGTGTGTCGCCCGCGCTGCCCGACTCGTGAATCACCATCTTGGCTTGTTGTACACCGATGTCGTGCAGCAGTGGATGGAGGAGACGGCGGCGTCGCGAGCTGCGTTGTCAGCCACGGCACCGTCGCTGCATCTCGCTACCGCGGTGTGGGCAGCCCAGGCATCACTGCGGGATGTGACAGCCGCAGACGTGGCTTTTGACCGACACATGTGGACCATCTGGGTCAGCAAGACGTGGAACTGGCGCGGCATCCCCCCGGTGTGGTGTGTGCTCGGGTGCCCCACCGCCGCTCCTTTCATCAGCGCAGACGCGGGGGCGATGGAGGCGGGGACGAAGGAAGAGACCGAGTTACCCGCCGCGCGTGGAACATCTTTCCATTTTTCGCACATCCCCTCCTCTCTGCGCGACGTTCACCGCGAACTCGAGTCCCTCCGGACGGAGACGCTGGACGCCCTGCACCGCATTTTCCGCGATGGCCCCGGGTGCGACCTCAACCGCCGCCTGAGTGAATCGAGCGGCGGGGCTGTCCAGGCGAACACAATCCTCGCGGACTGGTACACCGCCCGGCGCAACGCTGTCACGACCGCCACGCCGCCAGAGCAGCCGGCGGCCTTTCAAACGCGACCCTCGTTGGATGCCATTCGCACCGATGTGCGACCGGCAGCGCAGCTCACGGTGGTGGCGCTGTCCTTGTTGTGGACCCGACGACTCTGGTGTGAGAGGGACTGTCTGCGTCTCCTCGTCTTCTTCCTCGTCTTCCTGGACGCGCAGACGGGAGGGGAAGACCGTGTATTGGGGACCGCCGCCCTATCCTTACCGGCGGCAGCGGTCGGGCCCAGCACCGGAGAAGCAGGAGCAGCACCGGACTCGCCGTGCGGGTTGCGCAAAAGTGAGGTGGAGGCGTGGTGGCACGCGTTGTCGTGCGTCACCGTGCTGCAGTCGCTCAGCGCCGTCGCGTTAGCCTCCTCCCAATTTCACAGCCCCGCCACGCTGGCAGACGAGATGGTGTGCAGCGCTGCTAGTGTCTTTACAGGGTGTTTGGCAGCTGCCAGGTACGGCCCAGCAGACAAGCTTTCTTTCCTTTCTTTTCTCGAGCGCAGCGGCCTACTGCTGCCCGACTGCTGTGCGGATGGCGAAAGCATGGGAGCGTGTGCAGCTGCGGAGGAAAACCGCGCTACCGATTCTCAGCTACAGCTGAGTGTTTGCTCGATTGAAGAGGTGACGGACTTGCGGCGGAGACTTCGGTGCCCTGCAACGTTGACAAACGAGGTCGTTCTTGCGCACGACATCTGGGCTAACCTCAAAGACTCGATTTGACCACAATTCAAAGGAATAAATGTACGGCCGTTACATTTTATTATTATTGTCAACTTCTCTTTTTATTGGAGTTTCGTGATCGTTTTCCTGCGGGAGAATTTACAATGCCGAGAGACGCTCACCTTTCTTACTTGCAGACTCTTTTCTTTTGATCCGCCTAAATGCGCGAGGCACATCAAAACTGTTTGTCGTCACAGACACCGCTTGGTTTCAGAAATATCACAACAAACACAACACCAAAAAAAATTAGGTGGTCTTAAGTCGTTTAAGTGATGGTGGCAAGTGCAACCATCTTTAATTTGCTCCTTGATTCTGCTGCTGCAGGTGCAGTGCGAGTCTTCCTGCCACCGTCGTTAAGGCGCCGCGTGTGCACGTGCGCGCTGCAGATGAGCTGTGACTCTGCCTTTTTTCTCCTCCACCGGCTCCTTCTCCCACTGCTTCCCTCATTTCCCCCTCTCCGCTCCTTGTTTGGCGCTGCTGCTGCCGATGCGTGGTCGCCGCATCTACGTGCCTCCCCCTGCACCCCCTCTTTCCCACAACAGAATTTGTGCCTTACCTAACAACCAACAGTTCCTTATCTTTTATCGATTCATTTCATTTTTTTTTTAACTCAAAACACCAAAAGTCTTTCTCTTACTAGTTTCCCCCTTTTTTTGTTTTCTCGACTCCCTTTTCTTTCGCTTTTCCGTACCGTGCTCTTCTTCGCTCGCCATACCCAAGCCGTTTCCCCCACTTCACACGATGAAGTTCAGCTCTTTCCAGACCCCCATGACGCCGGCGTCGCTGTACGCCGACGGCTACGAGCACGGCGTGATCCGCCTGCGCGTGAAGCCGGACGCGGAGTGGGTGTGGGAGGTGCCGGAGGTTGTGGTGGCGCAGCCCATCGCGGAGTCGGCGCTGTCCGTTAAGGAGGAAGGCGGAGCGCACGTGATCGCAAACGGCGCGTCCACGCTGACGGTGTCGCGCACCGCGGACTCGCTGCGCTTCTCGTTCGCCGCGCACGGCGCGGAGGTGATCGACGGCTTTGTGGAGCTGCGCGACATCGAGGCGCCGACGGTGGAGATGACGTTCCCCGCGGCGAAGAAGCTGTACGGGCTGCCGGAGCACACGCAGGACCTCGCGATGAAGAAGGGCGAGTCGTACCAGATGTTCAACACCGACGCCTTCGAGTTTCCCATGCAGAGTGGTGACGCCAAGTACGGGTCGATCCCCTTCCTGATGGCGTACTCTGCGGCCGCCACGACGGGTGTGCTCTTCATGAACTCGTCGGAGATGCTGATCCGCATCCTGGACCGCCCCGGCGCTCCCGCGGTGCGGTGGGCGGCGGAGGTGGGCATTGCGGACCTCTTCTTCATTCCCGGCCCGACGCCGCAGGCGGTGCAGCGGCACCACGCGCAGATCACCGGCCCCACGTTCTTCCCGCCGTACAGCATGCTGGGCTACCACCAGTGCCGCTGGAACTACATGACGCAGGACGAGTGCATGTCTGTGGAGGCGGGCATGTCCGGCGCGGACATGCCGTACGACGTGCTGTGGCTGGACATCGAGTACTCGGCGAACAAGAAGTACTTCCAGTTCGACCACGACGCGTTCCCCGACCCGAAGGCGCTGCTGGACTACCTGGTGTCGCGCGGCCGCAAGATGGTGACGATCAAAGACCCGCACACGAAGACGGAGAAGGGGTGGGAGGTGTACGATGAGGGACTGGCGGGCAACCACTTTGTGCGGACGCCTGACGACTCGAAGAACTTCGAGGGCGACTGCTGGCCTGGCAACAGCTGCTGGCCCGACTTCCTGCAGCGCCGCACGCGCGAGTGGTACGCGACGTTCTTCCACGACGCCCGCTGCGAGTGCGGTGGCCGTAACACGTACACGTGGGTGGACATGAACGAGCCGGCTGTGTTCCACGGGTACCGCGAACGCACGATGATCAAGGAGGCGCTGCACCACACCGACGACGGCCGCGCGGTGCAACACCGGTACCTGCACAACATCTACGGCTTCCTGAGCGTGCTGTCCGCAGCGCAGGGGTGCCTGGAGGCTGCGGGCCCCGGTGTCGAGCAGGAGCGTCCCTTCATCCTGACGCGGAGC
This sequence comes from Crithidia thermophila, assembly GCA_030849055.1. Lineage (NCBI taxonomy): Eukaryota > Euglenozoa > Kinetoplastea > Trypanosomatida > Trypanosomatidae > Crithidia > Crithidia thermophila. Next base: position 44,171 of record JASAOP010002657.1, read on the forward strand.
TTCTTCGCGGGCAGCCAGCGTCTGTGCGGCATGTGGGCGGGTGACAACATGTCGCGCTGGGACCACCTCCAGGGAACCATGGCTGAGCTGCTGGGCCTCTCGCTGTCCAACTACCCGTTCTGCGGAGTGGACGCCGGCGGTTTCCTGCGCGAGCCCACCAGCGAGCTGTTCCAGCGCTGGTTCCAGGCTGCGGTGTTCTACCCGTTCTACCGCGGCCACGCCAACATGGACACTCGCCGCCGCGAGCCGTACACGTGGGAGCCTGTGGCGCGCGACCGCGTGCGCGCCGCGCTGTACCTGCGCTACACGCTGATCCCGTACCTGTACACAGTGTTCTTCCACGCCCACCACGGCGGCAACACGGTGCTGCGGCCGCTGTTCTTCGAGTTCCCGGCAGAGGAGGAGCTTGCGGAGGTGCAGGACTCGTTCATGTTTGGGCCGTCGCTGCTCGCGTGCCCCGTGATCCACAAGGAGGCGAAGACGGTGGACGTGTGCCTGCCGAAGAGCTCGACGTGGTACGAGTACCCGAGCGGCCGCAAGATTGCGGCGCCGGGCGTGCACACGATCGCGGTGACGATGGACAGTATCCCGATGTACCTGCGCGGCGGCCACGTGCTGCCGACGAAGGCGCAGCGGCGTGCGTCGACTGCGTTTGCGGTGAACGACCCCTTCACGCTGCACGTCGCGCTGGACGCGCACGGCGTGAGCGCGGGCGACCTCTACCTCGACGACGGCAAGACGTTCCAGTACCAGCAGGGCCGCTTTGCGCACCGCGTGTTCAAGTACGCGGACGGCAAGCTGTCGTGCAGCGCTGCGTCAGAGGGGCAGTACTCGGCGCCGAACACGGTGGAGCGCGTGGTGCTCTACGGCGCCGCGGCGGGCTCCGTGAAGGCCGCTGCTGCGAACGGCGCGTCGCTGCCGGTGGAGCAGCACGGCGAGACGGTGTCCATCGACGTGCGCGGCACGCCGCTGCGCGTGGACGAGGACTGGACCATCACGCTCAACTAGTGGTGCGACGTGTGCTGCTTCGGCTGTGGTGGCACACCAGACCATGCAAACATCCGCGGCGCCATCCCCCCTTGCAGCGCTGCGTGCGAGTGCGTTAGCGCAGACACCTGCGCAACCCGGCCTAGGCACACATTTTCACGTACGCACACGCTCACAGTGACCAAAAGCTTTTACCCGTTTCACCCTTTTGTTTCTTCTTTTGTCTTTGTTTCCCTTTACTTTCTTTTATTTAAAGTCTTCTCACCCTCGCTTTGTACGTTCCTCCTGCGCGGTCGCTTGCCGCGGAGGAGACACCTATATACGTAATATATATATACTGGTTTCTTTTTTTTTTTTTGTAGCTTTGCGGCTTCGGCCGCCACACGATTCTCTTTTCTTTTTCTTTTCTCTTAACGTGCTCTTTCTCTCTCTCTATATAATTTTTTCTCCGTCCTCGCCGCCGCCGCCCTGCGCACAGCGTTGCTGAATGCTTTTTTCGAGCGGGGCGCGCGGTAGCTACCTGCGGATGCGCTGGTGGCGGCGGCCGAGGCATGACGGCGTGCTTTCTTGCGCTCCGTGTGCGGTGCAGCACGCCGAGTGACGGCGAGAAGCGCCTTATCCTCCTTTTCTCCCGGTCTCCTTTCTCGTTCAGCAGTCCGCGCCTGTGGTGGGGCGGCACTGCGGCGGTGGGGTGGTGGCGGGGACGGTGGCGAGGTTTGGAGGGGAGACGAGTGGGGGCGGATGCGGGGGTGGTGGCACCAAAGCCTGCTGAGGCGCAGCACAGCTGCCGATGCGCGTTGCCTGCTAGACCCTTTCGCCCAGAATGCCCGCCCGCTCCGCTCTTTGCCCCTTCCTTCTTTGCACCTCTTCTCTCTCTTTTTTAATTTTTTTTTTCTGTTGGTTGACCTTTTTTTTTCCTCCTTTTTAAGCATAACACACACAAACACACAAAAACGCCTTTTTAACTCTCTTTTCTTGTTTCTTGTTCTTGTTTTACGATAATTTTTTTTTCTTTGTTTTCGCGACTCTCTGGACAAAACGCGAGTCGCAGCGGCTGTAACTGCCGCAGCTAACCCCAACCAAAAGACTTCTATATATACTCTGGGTCATCAAAAAAAAAAAAAAATAGTTTCTTTGAAAGAGTAAGTGCAGTCTTTTTCAGTGGTAGACAAAACGCGACTTTTGGCGTGAAATATTTTGGCCGTTGTTGAGCTAGAAAAGTAGTGGGCTTAGTCTTCTCTAGCTTCTGAAAATTCACGTTTTTAGGTCATATGTTTTTCTCGTCTATCCGCGCCTTCTGCATTTTGCTTGTAATATGTGATAAAATAGAAAGCGAAAGGCGCGTCTAAAAGGTAAGAGATTCAATCGTGAACGAGATACTGGGTTGTAATACGTTTTTTTTTTCTCGTGTTGAGCAGTTGATTAACGCCCAAGAAGTGGTCTTAAGAGTTATGATGTTTGATAAAATGAAGCCTTTTAAATGTTTTTTTTTTTTTAATTCGTTCTTTCTCTTTCTTCATCCTGTCCTTCCGCCTTACAAAAATTTGATTTGCAACCATTGCTTTGCTGTCATCATTTAACTTGAACTGCTCCGCAACATTGACCTCATTTGTGATACGCTTTTGTTTAACAACATAGTTAATTAACTCTCTTTTTTTCTAGCTACAGCCTTTTTTTAAATACTACACACTGTCAACAACCGTTCAATCTAGTTTGCAAAACGAATTGTGACTGCGACTTTAAAAATACAATTTTCTGTCTCCTTAACTTCTTCTCTCAAAACCGAAACTTCAGCCGTTGCAATGGATCGTGAACACTCCCCCCGCGAGGACCCCGCGTTCGAGATGCAGCAGCAGGGGCAGGAGGCTCGACCAGTGCGTGCGGCCGGCATCGTGCAGCC